>PNEQ01058592.1:37763-48073 GCA_003012365.1 Medauroidea extradentata | reverse complement strand
GCTACACCAGTGCATCCATCTCTACCATTGCTGTGGAGCGATGAAGAGGACAACACTACAGGGCTACCATGATGGGTGTCTCCAAGGTCGAGGTTCTACCCCTTGAGAATGAAGGCAGTGAGTACGTTCTGTGTTCAACAATGGGCTCATCCACAGTGTGAACCAAGGACCTGGGCGAAGTGTACAATGCTACAAAGTGAGCAGGAATAGGAGTCGGAAGATGTGGATGCTAGGGAGGAAGTGCGGCGAGAGCCCTGTGCGCTGCGGGCCCAGGTTCGGGGCCAGCATGAGGGAATCCTAGAGCTGCAGCACCAGCTACAGGCTCAGCACGTCATGGCGGAGATCCTCCACACCGCCACGGCTCGCTTCCAGGAGCAAACTCTTCTCCAGACATAGGTGGGACGAGGACCTGCCTAGTCGTCTCAAGAATAATAGTGTACAATGTATATAGTGTAAATAGTGTGTATATAGTATTTAATAAATGTAATTATTTAAAATTTTAAATTGTGTGTGTTGCGAGACATTATTTGCCTGTCATAAATTTTTTTAAAGAGCATCAGATGCAACAGTCCTTGTACACTTAATCAGTGATTACATAGAACACAATTACATTATACTATAAGAGGTTTTTAAAAAATGAAATTAAATTACTTTGTTAATATATATAATACTTGTCAATCTAGATGCCTGGAGGTAAGCATAAAAAAATATTGGTGATAGGGGCGAGATTCCTGCCTATGGTACATTACACATCGCCCTTAAACGTATATGTATACAGGTGGAGTAGAATCAAGTGAGAAAAAAATGGTGTCTCAAACCCCTGGTGGTCATTCCTAGAACTAAATATAATAATACATTATTTTTGGCGGCGGGTAATGGGGGAAGGGGGGGGTATTATTCCAAGATGGTGGATGGATGTAAAATTTTTTTTTAGATTTTTTTAATTTTTGGAAATTTTTTAAATTTTGGGAAATTTTGGAAAATTTTGAAAGTGACGTAATCCAAGATGGCGACCGGAAACAAGATGGCCGCCGGAAACAAGATGGCGGCCGGAAACAAGATGGCGGCGCGAATCCACCAATCCACACCCGCAACCCGCTGCTCCAGAAGGAACTAAATCTATCTACTGCCGACGCAAACGACAAACCCATTCAGCTGGCGCTAGATACCTGGACTGTGCGTCAACAACAGTCTACGTATCCTGTATGTGCGGGGCGCGACAAGGGCGTGCAGTGTTTTTGTCATTGTTTTACTGTGGGATTTTAAGGCCGCTGTTCAACTCAGTTTTCAACGTCTATTTATATTTTTACTTTAGACATAAACTGTGACTAAATCTTCCTCTTAGAAAATTGTTGTATCTCTCATAGTTTTCGCGTAATGAGTCGTACAACATAAAATTTTGCAGTTTACGGTTTTACGTACGCCACTAAAACCAACTGACTTAACCGAAAAAAATTCACTGTGTGTAACAATGTTTTAGGCTATGAAATGACACATACAAAAATAAAACATAAAATTTTTTGTATTTAATAAAAAATGCTGAATTTTGAAATGAAAATTAAAAAATTTAAAAATGTTTTTTAAAAATAAAAAATGTGAACAATTATGCACCATTTTCACGGCACAAAAATTCATAATTTGACTTGACTCCAATTGCCACTTGTAAAATATTTTTAACTCTCATACTTGTAAATTTTGACTCATGTTACTATGGGAAAGTTACGGAAACATCATAATAACAAAAACCAAGTGTCTTAATCGAATAAAATAATTTACATAGAAATGAGATATTATGGACAATATGCTAAAATATTATAAGCACACAGTGAGATTCCTTTGCACTTTTTTAATAATCTGAAAATGATAATTTTCTTCATTTATGACAAGTTTTAAAGAAATACAAAAGGACTGCTGTGTGTTTTTAAATAATTTAGCATAATTGTCCATAATTAATAGGATAATTTCAGTGTAAATTATTTAATTCGAGTAAGAAGACACTTGGCTTTTGTTACTATGATGTTCCCGTAACTTTCTAATTCTGCCTTTGGCTTGCTGCAATGGAAAACTAAGTGAGCTAAATAAATGTTCAAAAGTGGAAAATTAAGTTACAAGTAACATCTATAAAACGAACACTGTGTCGTGCAAATATAAAATTATGACTTTTGGCCACGTCGACACCGTGAAGCTGTGATTATGCTTCCTTGTTTACGGACAGTGCGTATAATAGTCCAGCGCATGCTTCTATATTTTTGTTGTAAGATTCCGGTTGGCATTTGTTACGTGACAGCTGTCTGGAAAACCATATTTTAGCAGTTCTGAGGTATCCCGAAACATTGTTTCTAAGCATGGTATCTAGAATAAAAATAAGGAAGCATAGTTTAAAGTGTTTTCTTTTCGTAAAGATATCGAAGGTATGTTCAGCTGTTTCCCTTCTAAAATAAAACCCCTTCTATCACGTTGCAGTACAGTTCATGCGTCAGCTGTACGGGGCTCTTAATGAGGTATAAAAATGAAGAAATAAAATTATATATAACATACACAATATAAGTAATTCAGTTAAAACTCGCAATGAAATATGAAAATATAATTTCGTATTATCTATGAAGATTGTAGAGCTCAGTCTGCAGTGGGAGTCAGCGGCGTCATTTCAGGTTTTTCTAGGGGGGGGGGGGGCAAGATTTTGTTTTCCGGCGACAGTGACCTTGTTGCATATTTTTTATTAAGCATGTATAAATTAGATGCTTTAATAATAAAACTTAAGTCTTATGTGCTTAAGTTAGCATTATTTAAATTTAAAAATACAAAAAATATATTTATACACACAAAATTCTAAATTCAGGGGGGAGCATTTGCCTCCCCCCCCCCCTCCTGTGGCCCCAAATGACGCCGCTGGTGGGAGTGACTATCAGAATGACTGTCGCTCTGGAAAGACAGTCGCAAGTGAGGCTGTAGTTCTATAATAGAACCCCAGACGTGTTCTTGTAGTGCCGTGGTGCTAACTTGACGGTGACCAGCCTATACGTGATAATGGTGGTGTAGCTAGCGAGGCGGGTTGTCGTGCGTGTTATCGTCAAACAAGGAGCGCCGCTAGGTTCAATGACGCATGCCGGGCAGGTAAGCGTGCGGAAGTCGCCTCGGCCACGAGAGCTGTTGTGTGGCCTGCCTCACCTTCCTGCTGTGTTTGTTAAATAACCTCGCCGCCTCTGAGTTTCACATGCGTCGCAGTGTATTCGTAAACGAGTGATATTCCACGTGTGCCTATTGTGGCAATGTACGAAGATAATGCACTTCGGGCAAGAACGGGATGTTGTCAAGACACAATGATCATTAAAGCCATCTGTTCGACATAACTAAACACAGTTTTTTTAAACTGCGGTGCTTGAAAAATGTACTAACCAGACGTATGCGAAACTCTGATAGACACATGCTCTGAACGTAGCTACAGACTTTCCACCAACACAGTTATATAGTTACCGATTAAGGGCCAGTTTCACCAACGAAGTCTAACTTTGCCACAAAGCGAGATTAACAAAACTCGATGAAGAGCTAAACCTGAGTTTAAGTTAGAGGTGCGTTCCACCAGCAACACAGCGAGTTTAAGTTACCAGAGATTAGTTAAACTTGGCTACACGATGGGTTGTGTGAGCTGAGTTGCCTTAATTGTGTCGGAAATACCCGAACACTTGTCGGAAATTGCCGAATGTGTTTTTGTGGATGATTTCATTTGGAAACTTTGTTACAACGTTCTTGAGGGAAAGGAGGGAGTGATTGCATCATAGTATCTAGGGGGGGGGGGAATATACAGCTAGGGGGCTAGGGTAGCTTTGGAGCAAAGCAAGAAAGAAAGTCTAGGGGAAGATAATCCAGCAAATATAATTTACATTATTTTATCGCTGTAAATGCAAATGTTTATCTACACACAATTGTTTAATTATTTTCTCGTCTGTACATTTTTTGCTAACCTGAAAGTACCAAACGTTTAACAGAACTTCATACACTGTAAAAAAATGTTTTGTACTTTTACAAAGAAAATCTTTGGGAACCCAGTTGCCAAAGAAATCCTTTGTAAAACTACAATAGTTGTCCTTGTAATTAAATACAAAGTATGTGTTTGTAAAATTACAAGAAATAACCTTGTAGTTGTACTTTCAATAAGGAAAAAAAACTTTAAATGCTCACTGTACTTCATAAACGTCTTATTTATCAAATAACTTTTGAATAAAAGACGCTTACATGCAATTATTTTAAGAATTAAAAAAATTTGGATGTGGTAAGCGTCAAACCAATCCTCCTACTCGTAGAACCTACGCATCTTACCTCTAGACCAGAGTGACTTCTCTACTGTTGGTGTATGTATCAATTAAAGTGAATGGACAGACTGTTTTGATAAGCGGAAATGTATTTGGAAGTCTGTATCATCATTCTCATTATAATAATTATTTATTTCTCTAATCCTACGAGGCAGATACACAGGAATAAAGTCTTCATCGTCTGTATTGTCTACAAGTACCAAATTATACAGTGCTCGCGCCGTTTTATTATGAACTTAAGCAAGATTAGTGACGTTACCCGGCCAAAATCGAGCAGTTAAATTTAATCTCGCTTAAGACGAGAAAACCGAGTTTAACTGCTTGGTAAAACCCAAAACATGTATAATCGAGATTAAGTACTGAGTAATCTACATTAAATCGCTTAAACTTGGTTGGTGAAACCGGACCTAAGACAGTCTGCGCGAACATATTTTGCGCGTTAAAGGCCTATAGTACAGAAGAGGCAAGGACGAGACAGCCCATGCATCACGTCTCCCCTTAGCCTGTAGAAGCAAGCCACTGAACTGGTGTGCGGTCTTCTCGCTAACAACTCACCTCTATGAGACTTTCATTAGTGACCCTGTCATTTTATGGCGTATTATTAAAGATAAATGTGTGTTATACACGTCTATGCCCTTATAAAAGATTCTGCGGCAACATTTTCATACCTAAGAAAGACAGCAAAACACACTTATTTGCTATTAGCAGCCGCTAGAAAATGTGCTTGGATGACTTGTGATGAACGTTATACACACGTGTAATGTTCTTCAAATGCTATTCCTAAGCAGACATCACTCATGTGCGATGAGCAGTTTTCAAATAATCTGGTTACGGTCGAAGTTCTGCACACTGTTCGGCGGCCTGGGCAGGCGGCCACCTTAATGTCTAATGGTATAAATGTGTCGGCGAGAATATTGCACGATAGTTCAGCGCCTGATCTGTGGTGATACGATATTTGATGCGCGCTTCAAGGTCGCCCTTATTGCTCTCACTTCTGAGCCTGTAAGACGCAGGTAGGCGGTGCTCTTAATTCAGACATTATAGTCCTGTGGGCAGGCAATGTAAACTTCGCCGTTAAAATCAAGTAAAGCGTGAATGTTAGCATTATCGGAAATAACCTCTCCGAAGATTAATATAAATATATATATAAACTTCTTTTCAAATAAGAAGTATTCTTTGTGAGATCTCTGGGAGAATATTTTGATTTATTTTTATTGCCTACCACGGGACCCTATCATTAGTAAGTTCACATATAAAATGTTTCATTGTCTAGGTCTCGGTCACCCTTCAAGATGTCGCTTTAAGACCAAAACCCAGTTCCTTCATTGAAATGAGAAAAATATTGCCGCAGGAATAGCTACGTAAAAATAATAGTTCTTCCCGAGTGTTTTTCGTAATGAAATAACTTATTTTCAGGATGTTGTAAAAACTGCCTAAAATATCCTGTAGCAGTGAGAACTACACCGACCTGAAGTACTCAGCGTTGGCACCAAGCTTCACTTGATGTAACATAACATGTGAATTAGTAGTCTTTATCCCACTAGGTTTGTAGGGTAAACTGTACACTTAATATATAAATCGTAGTTTTTAAATTTACGTCTCGCAGAAAGAGTTAATATCGTGTAAAATCTCTTATATGGCGATATATTTGACGAAGTTATAGTCGTATCTCATGTAAGCATTCCATGTTTTGACAGTTCACTTCTGAGAAGTGCGTCTACTGGTCGATTGAGAAGTTAAAGAGGCCTATGTACCAAATATAATTTTCAGTGTTCGATGCGCGGAGACAGTGGAGCGATAAGGGTCAGCTTGCCACACTCGACTGTAACCCCTTAGCTTCTATTCGCGGCGCGCCCGCCTGACGTGCAGTGTTTTCGTATTATTTTTTCTTCTATCAAACAGCGACCGTTCAGTTTTGTTCGGAGAAAGTTTGTAGTCAAGTCCAACGCTAGTGTTCGATTTTTTTTTTTTTTTTTTGTGGTTACAGCGGTCTTAAAAATGTTCAGCCATGTTGGGGGACCCCAATATCATGTTTATTCGTACATCATTATTAAAGTAACATAAGCAGTTTCAAGTGTGTGTTCTTTGCATGGATAAATATTTTGAGAATAATCTAAGCGGTTTCGCATGATTATTAAACGTGGCGTAGCTACACCACCGTTCATGCATCTCGTACATAAGCCTATTGGATATGTAACGTCTATTTAAGAGGGCTAATACATAGATTCAGAGCCAAACGCGCCAAATAAAAATAGGTTTCTCGAAGCCTATTTGCCAAAATAAAAAACCTAGACAACAGTTTTCGCCAACTTTCGTAGCAAGAATTATTTTAGTGTGATTTATTTCTGGGAAAAAAAAATCTCTGCGTCCGAAATCTGGTACATTTAATTGCGGCCCAAGAGATCACGGTGAACAAATTCATTATTCTGGGTGAATGTTTGCTAATGAAGTTGGCTAGTTTCATTATTTAGCGGTTTCTGTTTTATAGTTTTTCATATTGTCTTTTCAAAATATGTCGATATCAATTGGAGTTTTTAGCTTTCGTTCGTACAACACGCACTCTTGAGTGTCTACAAGCGAGGTAGGCAGAGCTCTCAGTCGTGGATAACGTAAAGCGATGAATGCGTGTAGAAGCGAGGCGGGAATGAAAGACTGCTTGCTAGTTCTAGATGCAGGCCACGTGCAGACCTTCAGAGCATGTGTGATGCCGTCTGGCATGTGTTAGGTGCAGCGCAGCCAGACTACACTGATTACTCTATAAAGTCTCGCCTCTATGTGATCTCCACAGCATCCTCTCTTCTGTCAGTACGATGAAGCTTAACTTTCGTTTAAGATTTCAAAATATTGCGAACGAGTCAACGAAATACAAGGTGCGGCAACGTAACTTCCTTTTTTGACGTGGCAATAAAACCCTTTATGTGAATCAGAAAGTTCGCATTTTATTTTTTATAATGTAGATACATATCTAAAGTTTTGTTTTACACAGTTCCGAAAACAAAAACGTGTAGGTAACGCCCTCCATTATCCATTCGCTGAGTAACCCGATTTCTGGTGTTTCTCATGACACCAGCATAGCAGTGGGTAAGTTGGCAATTTCTACCCGGATGTTGGCCTTCGGGACGTTTAGGGTCCTTGGACGCTTGACATAAACACGGGACATAAAAAAAATCACAACGGGCCAAATCAGGGGAGCGGGCTGGCCACTTTAATCGCCTTTTTTTGAGATGAGACGCTCCGGTCAGTGTTCCCTCAAAACAGCCATCGATGCCCCTGAAGTGTGGGCCGTTGCTCCGTCTTGTTGGAACCAAATGTTCCCTAATCTAATTCATCAAGCCGCGGGGGAAAAAAATTCCTCCATCATGTTCACATACGCTCCTCACTTGTTTCATTGTTACAACACATGGTGGCGATCGACAGCTGTCGGGAACATAACTTTACACCCTCGCTTCTCGAATGAGACTATTCCCGTCCCGCTAAGACGTCTACAACCTGAATGTCGCGTGTTTCAAAACACGAAGTTATGTTGCCGCATCCTGTACAATTTCAGAACTTTGTCGCTAAACTATTAGGGAAATGTTCGACAAAACCATTTGAAGGTTGTGACAAAAACAATTTTTGAGAACTTGACAAAATTCATTTTGGAGACAGATTACAAACGGGTTTTTTCCATTCAAAGTTCACTTTGTTAGCTTTAAAGAAATTTCGCAATAGTAAAATGTTTGTGTTTTTTTCGTAACCAATTTTCCAAACGGTTGTAAAATTTAGCGAGGCCGATATTAATTTGGTTTTATATAGAAAACTGTAGTTAATAAACATTTTATTTCGTTTGCTCCTTTTGGCGTTAAAATGTTCTTAACAACTAGTAAAATTTTGCGCGAGTCTTGCAATACTTGGTTGAAAATTATGATTACGAAAAATACTATATTTATCTACACTGACCAGTTTGAATGGTTAGCAGCACAGGCGGATTCAACTTAGTGTATGTCGCCATTTCGGTTGCGTAATCATTGTGGTAAAATATTAAAACTAAAGATTAATAACAGGTTCTTGTGGCATACGGGATTGCGAACATTTTTATTTAAGGAATTTAAAGTAGTTAATGTAAATGATTATAACAGGGGTTGAACCTTACAACCACACTTTATTAATTGTCTACAGCTTTGACTTGCTTCGGGTATGGTCGTCCAAATCGGTTGCCAAGTTTCTTCGTTATACTTCCATCCAAAAGTACCTGGAGTAGGTGAATCTTGAAACGATTTCAAACTATTTAGCCAGATGCTAGATTGATAGAGGCATCGATTTGTGTGTTGTAAGAGAGCATCCTGTGTGGGCGGTAGATTCTGCATCATCTTAACTTGTCTTCCTTGTGTAAACAGATCCTGTCTGACCTCGTTAATACTGCTGAGTTCAGTGGTGCCATCGTACAGAAGGCATGTGAATCGCTCAATGAGTTCAAACTCCTTTGTTTTATTATCAACTGGCTTATAAAAACTTTTTGCGGGAAATAGAAATCCTTCAGTAGCTGCAGGGTATGCTTTCCAGGTTTTCCATGCAGTTTTCTTCCCTTTACCAGAAAATTGAGAAGTGGTGTCTGAGCCCGTAAATGCATGGAAAAATGATAATGCCTGTGACTGGTTTTCTCCAAACTCTTGGCAAATTGCATTGATGTGATAATGTCGGAAATGTTTACCCTTGCCGAATGCAACCCACAGTTGAAAATAACATTTGTAAGTAAGAAGCTTGAAAAATATGCTTACTAGTATTACAACCACATCTGTATCAACTGTGCTTATAAGGATGTTAGTTGCACCTTTTTGTAATGCATCCAATATATGAAGACACATTCTGCTGTCAGCCTCATCGTGATCAGTTTCGGGCATGGGCGTACTACTGGTTTTAGAAATTACACATTTGCCATGTGTGATGAATAAATGCTTATCTTCTTGTACATTATGCGCAGAGACTGCATCGCTCAGTAAGGCAAAGAGCTCAGTTTTGTTTTCTGAATTTTGAAGGAATGTAGCAAAATTCTTAGGAAATGTGGTTTCTCTTGTTACTTTTCTCCTGTCACCCTTTCCTCTCTTAGCCCGGGTCGCTCCCTTCAGACTGTCTCTTTTGTAAGTGTCCCATACAACATCTATTCTGGAACAGTCATTCAGTTGATTATCGATCCATGGTAAGAATACTATATCACAATATTCTCCAAAAGTACATGCATCATATTTAGGAAGTGCATGTACAATGGAAGGCCCAACAAATATTTTGACGTCAAAATGAGGTGGTTCGTGATATTTGGTAGGAGGAAGGCAAGACAACAAATCTGATTTATCGCTTGTAAGTCGTAAGTCTCCATGTTTACTTATAGATGGAGGCCATGGGTGGTTTTCGTGAGAAAAGAACTCGGAAAGATCACTTTGACGCACTTAGCATGCTATAAAGAGTTGAGCGAATAGTCCATAGTCACTTTTCAAGTCATTCCTCAGACCACATTTATTTTTTTGGTGTGCTACGTCCAGGCTGCTGAAAGAGTGTTACATTATTCTTTTTAAGTGGTCTGTTTATTGAAACTACCCTATCGATGAGTACATCTTGAACATATGTTGAATATTGGTTTGTTGCAGTATCCAGCATTGTGCATAGCTTACTTACCACTGCCTTTCCGACACAGTTGTGGTTATAAATGTTGATTAGTTCGTCACATTCAAGGAAGGGATTGAACTTTGAAGAGATACATTCAACTAAATTGTTGACTTGAGCTTTGAATCTTTTTTGTGTAGAAAAGCCCTGTTCATGATTTTTTCTATCGGTATTGGAATCTTCTGTTATGTCTTTAAATTCATTCAAAAGACGTGACATTTCAGGACCCGAAACCATCCACCTTCTAAAAGCATCTCGATTCTCCATCAGACCAACTGCACCACCTGCAACTTTTACCATCTTGTTATTTTGCTCATGTGCCTGGTCCAAAGGCATGCTTGAAAATGGCCTGCTTGTCTTCGG
>PNEQ01058592.1:0-37663 GCA_003012365.1 Medauroidea extradentata | reverse complement strand
AATATCTCTGATGTGAATGGGAAGCCAACGGGCATAATTAATATGATCTAAAATGAAAAACCAAGGGACTAGTTGTTCCATAACATCAACATAAAGAGGGAAGTTTCTCTGACGGTGTGAACGCACAGATATCAAAATTTTGATTTCTAGTTCCAGAATAAGATTCCAGAACTCAAATGTAGGATTTTGTCCAATCATGTCTCTCTTCCACTGAAAAAAGCATCGTCATCATGTGGCCCAGGTAAAGATTTGAATGCTTCGTTCTGAAGCACTGCCAAGGAAAAGCTGTTACTTGATGTGCATGTCTTGTTCTAGTAAGATGCGATGTCGTTAAGAAAGAATTTGCAGTTCCCGATGATGCAATTTTGGCTTCAGTAAGAAATTCTATCCATCCAGAATCCTCCAGCAGATCACCAACCATACTCCACATAGCCATTTCAATATGAAGCCCACCCATCATAACAACGTACTTGTCTTCTCCATACATTTCTGGCCAACGCCACTGAACCTGCTTAGCTAAAGCGAACAGTGGTTGATCGACAGCAATGACTGGAACCTGGCTCGGATTGCAACTTTTGGTAATATCTCTTACAATATCCATGCCGTGTTTTACCATGGTGATACTTGCAGCTTTTTCTTCGAACAAAGGTAGAAGGGATGTTATACCAGGTATAACAGTAACCTCAGTTTGACGAGAGGCATGATAAGCACCCCAAGCCACCACATCATCAGTTTCCAGTTTCACTTTCTGAAGAATGGGAATACTATTCTTGATCCATTCTAGTTCTTCATTCATAGCCTTTACACAATGGCCTTCCATATTATTCCGCATGGGCATGTCTGGTAATTTTAGACTTTCTTTATGGCAAGACACAGCTGGAACAATACAGTAGCTATCTGGTAGTGTTGGCTTCGTGTGGCATTCGGCAAATGGAACAATAATGTTAGGTCTGGATATGCCAGGGTTCATAATATTCGGAAACTGAAACATGCTGATGCTGGTCCCATGAAAAGACCCTACAGAAGTTGTTGAAGAAGGGTTATGGTCAATGTTGTCCAGAGCACCTACTGTAAATAGTTCTTTACGGAATTGAGTAGGACACACTAAATAATCATCCTTGTAACGTTGACAGGCAGCTGTTGTGAGCAAGTCCTCTACTTCTAACACCCGGTCGTAGCTTACACTAATCCCGCGTTCATTAAGTTGTGTTATCAATGCCTTGCTTCTTGAATGAGCATGGACATAGAGCCCTAAATATAATGGCAGAGGAGGTTCTTTAGATTTCGTGTGACGCATATGTTCTGTAGATGCAGGTGTCCTAATCTTGTTATTGAACACTATCAACTGGCAAATTGTAAGACATGCTTTGCTAACTTTAATACTATCTTCTTTTATGTTTGGCTCAAATAGCAGCATCGATACAAAATCTTTTAGGTTTGCTGGTATTGATTGCTCTTGACAGTTTGGCGCAAAAGAACCTGAGAATTTGGGAACGACTGCATTCGAAATTTCTCTTCGCAGTAGTTTGGAAACCCGAGCCATTGATAAAGCCTCCTGGTCAAAATCATGTGAAAGCATAGCATCTTTCAGTAGTTTTTGGAGACCTTCATTGAAAACCAGAAGTACATTTTTACCATCAGATTGCTCTTGACAGTCACCAAGGAAGTGTTCAAGTAGCTTTTTCTTGAGTCTTGATTTTTGACTATCTTCGGAAAACCCATAACCCTTAGCCGATTTTCATATAAAATATGTAAATCAGAAAGTTTGAAAATGTAATTGCCCTCTTCCACAGATGATTCTATATGCATAACGAGTTACACGAACACCCGAGATTCTGCCTTTGTGTCAATATCACTATTATCTGCCGACACAGATTTTATTTTTCTCTCCACACTTCTATGGCGATTTTTGTAAGTTATTAAATATGTATTGTGATACTTTGCTTCTATGGCTATCAAATCTCCACCAGCGATGCGCGATAATAGTTCTGTATCTTCTAATTCGCAAGCCATGTTTCTCAGAGTCTTGTCAAAAGTTAATGTTGAGCAATTATGCAGAACACCTTCCTCTTCCATACAGAACATGCAAATTTCACTAATTTTTCTTTGTGACAATGGCGACATCGTTGACTGACGAGTGAATTTTCGACCATGTTCATTCGATTCATTTTTACGTTTCTTTTTAAGTCGCTCTTTTGCTCTGTCGAGTTTTGATTGACAAAACTTAGGTCTGCACTGTTTGTGCCACTTGGCACTGTTTTCCAATAAGGTATTGGTATTACCACATTCTATAAACTCAACTGGCGAACAATTTAGTTGTTCCAACTCCGCTAAAAGTTGTAAAATAAAAAGTCTTCATACTTTTTCTTTGCTTCTTCAGGCGATCCATGACCTGGAGACAACAAGTCTCCTCCTTCATTACGGCAAATAATACACTTGTTCCAATCCATGATGGATGTCAGTTTTTTCTATCATCAGGAATCTAAAACAAACAAATAAAGTTGCTTAAACGACCTTTCTAAAAAATATTGAGTATTATATTGTTTTATTTTGGAACTAGTATCCTACACAATATTTCGCGCTGTACGTTACAAAGGTTAAAATTGAAGGGTATAATTTCTGTATAAACAAAATGTTCAGACAACCGAAACAAAGTTAAAAGTAGTCATTGGTTGTTACCATGAATATAGTATTAACAGATAACTATTTAAAATTTGTGTTATCAAGACATCATACACAACTTATCAACATTACAAAATGATCCTATAAAAATATCAAAATTATGACACTTGTTTTGGTCAGAAGTTGGAGAGCATTAAATTGTTAATACTAATTGTAGATTACATTATAGTTAACCCTTCTGTTGTGGTTACGGTTGCTGTATTTTTCGATTTAAAAAAATTATGAAATAATGTTAAAGTTTAAAAATTTGTTCCTCCCGAAATATTCAACCTACAGAGACGATAGTGGTATCATTTTGTAGAAATTGTTTTTGTTAATAAAATAGACGTTTACATATTTTGCCGTAAACCTTAAAGTTTGGGCGATATTCAGCAATATTTTAACGAATGACAAATATTTGTAAAATAAAAAAAAAGTTTGAAAATTTTTTTCTATCGAAATATTTCATCTACAAAGACGTTCTTGAGCTCAAATTGTAGCAAATTTTATTACAAACAAAACATACGCCTAGATGTTTTGCCATAAACCTAACGGTTTCGATGATATTAAGCAATTTTTAGACCGATGACACAAACTTTGGGCGAAAACCTAAAGGGCGTTGTATTTCAAGATGGCGGATCCAAAAATCGGGCACCACCCCATACTTGGGTTGTACCAAGTGTATATATGAACTGTACAAAATCTGGCGCTTTAATCCAGCAGGTCACGATTATTCCGCTAAGCCACCACACTAATAATGGTATTTACCGACTTTATGAGTAAATTTTTTCCAGAATTACAAAATCGTTACACGTGATCACTTGCGCCGCAGTTAAATGCACGAGGTTCCGGCGTCAGAGATTGTGCCTCAGAAGTTTGTAACACTGGAAACTATTTAGTTTAAAACGTAGGCTAAAACTATTGTCTAGGATTGTTATTGTTTAATTTTCGCAAATATCTTCAAGAAACCTACAGTTGTAGATTTAACGCTTTTAGCGTTGAATTACGTACCACGGCCTCTTAATACACCATTCGTGCGTTCGGCACATATACATGCATCTTTAGGGTGTTAAAGTGCGATAGTCATAATTTTTGTATTCATATGAAATAGTGTTAGTTTTGCATACGATGCTTGTGATTGCAGTTTCCTCTTACGAGACAATTTTAGCTGCAGTAGTTTTCTCATAACGGTGCGTCAAAGTCAAAATTTGCATGTTCTGCTGCTATGAATATAGTGAAAACCAATGTACTGACGTACGTGACATGATTCACAGTGAAATAACATACTATGGACAACGCAATAAAACATTTGGAAAAATCCCGTTAACTGTTTACGTATTTTTTAAAAATTGCTGAATTTTCAACTTTTTTTTCTGTACTTTAGCGATTTTTTAAATTTCAAAATATAACGTTGTGGGTTTTTCAATATTTTATTAAATATCTCATGGGATGTAAGTTCACTGTGAATTATTTCGGTTAAATATATCAATTAGTTTTCGCTATTTTTATGGCAATGTTACAAGGAAATTTTGACTTTGACACCCAGTTATAAGGAAAGTGTACGAGAGCTAAATTTGTTTCGTAAGAGTAAAATATGCTCACAATTATAGTCTACAAAACTAACAATATTTCACAAAAATACAAAATAATAATTTTATCGCACTTGAACATCCTTAAAGACGCCTCTTGCTACGCGCCTCAAATGTGTTGTAATGTGCAGGGAAATAAGTTTTTACTACGTAACTATTACATATGTACACATTGTACAAATGTACAAGAAAACGCACATAGGACAAGGGTGGAATATCATTGTCACCATGTTCATTAAAACCACTGTTTCTAAGGCCACCGCATCTACATACGGCTTTTTCAGATGACCGTACTTAAAATGGATGGTGTTATACATCAACCAGCTATGAGCCAAATATTAGTTGTAAATAACAATGTGTTTAAAGGTTCTTAGCTTTGAGCAGTTCTTACAAGAAGTAGGTCTTATAAAGAAAATATTTTGAACATGCTACAGGAACAGAATACATTAAGACAGTTTTAAAACTGAAAATGTTTTCATCTGTATTACGCAACACAATCGATTGGCGCGTAGCTAGTTTATGCATAACGTCGTCCAAATGTATTAACAGGATGTATGCGAAACTCGCATAGGATCGACCACTGAACTTATCTACAAACTTTCCACCAATTGTATGGTCACCGCTTACGTCTACGGGTCTCTATTGATACAATTTTAGTATCTTTTTTATTTTTTATATCTTGAAAGGGAGCAAAACCGTTACATAGAAATGTTGGCAATTGTTACTACTATGTACCGAAATTTTTATTAAAATGAAATTTTAGCTAATTATTTACCTTGAGAAAATTTAATTAATTCTATAATCAGCAAAAATTATGTAAACTTATGTTTTGGATAAATTATACTACACAGCATGCTTCCATAATTGAACACCCTGTAGGAATTCAAATATTCAATGCTCGAAGTAATAGGGAAGATGGAGACAAATACAAATATATTTCGCCAAATAACCGTATGTCGGAAACAAATAGTTTAGGAGTAATGAGTATTCAGGGGTATCGGTTGTGATAAGACGCCACTGGTAATTGTTTACAGTACTTTGATTTAAAAATGTTACAATAAATGTTCAAAATTAGCATGGACTTAACGAAAACTGAAGTGTATTCTAACCCTGTCATCTCTGAGGAGTAATTAGTGCACGGATTCTTGCGGCGGCCACGCACATATTGCACACATCACACATCTTCTAGCGAACACGGGACTGCTTGCTACGTCGATACCAGCTCTGCACTGAGGTTAATGCTGCTCATTTTGAACATTTATTGTACCATTGCTCAATAAATTTAAGTACTGTAAACAATTATCACTGGTGTCTTCTCAATCACACCCGATGCCCCTGAATACTCATTACTCCTAAACTATTTGTTTCCGACACATGGTTATCTGACGAATTATATTTGTATTTGTCCACATCTTCCCTGTTACTTTGGGCATTGAATCTTTGAACATCCTATGTACTGAACATTTTTCCCCCTCCAGTGCCCACTATCAACAAACGGTAGGTTTATCGCATAGTCCTATAGGAAAAACGACGAGTACGGAAGTACTGCATCCAGTGTAGTACCCTGGTTTGTGTGTTTCGGACGTGGAAAGTGTAATGCGGTACATTGGCTTGTAAGGAGCAGTATTTGAGAGAGGTTTGTTTGCGCGACTTAGCTGGCAGGACAACAAGCGCGGAGGTCTCGCAGGTTGTAGGGCAGCGAGGGGCGATGACCTTTGGCCCGCGGGCAAGACTTGTTGCGCGATCATTGTGTTGTAGCGACCACTGTACACTTTGCAAGTCCTCATGTGGAAGACAGCGCGGTCTGCTGTTTCTTTTATGCCGTAAATGCTATTTGTAAACTGGGATAGAAAAAAATGGGTACTAACTCGTTTCTATCACTGTTTACAAATAGCGTTTACCAAGTATTGCAAATTTGCGGCAGAAATGTCGGACACATTCCTTAAATTGGTTCTTCAAACAAATAGTTTTGATTTATACTCTAAAACAAATATTACTTCTTTAAAGCAAAGAATTTGTACACCAGAGGTACAGTGGAATCAGGTCCTAGGAGCCGATATTGGTGAAGTGAGGTAAAGGAATAACACAACAGCTATGCCTGAGCCAGGATTCTAACCCAGGACCTCTCGCACCGTAGACCGGCGTAGAGCCCACCTTGTTGCTGAGATTTATAAATGGTACAGACTGATTTTGTTACGCAAATTTATACAAGACGGCGCGGCGGTTGTTGTACATACCGGAAAGTGAAATCAGTAATCTTATAAAATGAAGTGTCCTGACTCACTCACTCATCAACGCACAGTCTAAACCGCTCGACCTAGAACCATGAAATTTTTAGGGATGCTTCCTCTTGCCCCGTAGGCACCCACTAAGAATAGATTTTTCGAATTTATATAATTAAGGGGGATGAAAAGGGGTGAAATGTGTTTTTAAATATTCCCTGGTATCTCATTAACCGGGAAAGCTATCGCAAATTTTTTAACTTATAAATATTGTCCAAACAAATGCATATTTGTGAATTTTTCGAATTTACGAAATTCGAAAATTAAGGGCGTGAAAAGCCGTAAAATTTGTTTAATCCGTGATTTCTCCTAGACCATTTCAGATAGTGAGGTGACTTTTCTTTAAATGATGCTTAAATAAATGTCTAAAAAGCATTTTTAGAATTTTTCGAAATTCGTCCGTGAAAGCTCTTAAAAATAAGCGTGTTCTTAATAAATCTTACGTAAATATCAAAAAAGTATTTTCGGGATTTTTCGAAATTCGACCTTGAAAGCTGTTAAAAAAATAAACGTGTTTTCAAATAATCATCTGTACCGCTTATACCCATTGAGATATCGAGATGATTTTTTGATAAGAGTGAAACTTACGTAAATATCTACAAATGGAATTCAGGATTTTATGAAATTCGAAAATTAAGGATGTGAAAAGCAGTAAATTGTTAGTCTCCTGAAAAAAGAGAATGATCATGGAGAAATAATTCAACAGTTGTTTCTTTTTGCCAACCTACTCCTGTACATACGAAATAATTATCACGGCCTGCCTTTAAGCATTCACTCAGGTATTGTATAAAGTTTGTTGTGTGGAAGGGGTGGAGTTACGGGTTCGTATCCCGTGCAAGACTTTGCGATGGGAATAATTATGACATCATACGAGCATATTGCGCACGTTCTTTACACTGAGCTAAGACAATTTATAGTTCACTGTTATTGAGTACGGTAGCTGTTAAATACCTTCATCACATATTTTATCCAGAGTTACTGTTTACATTACATAATTTCACGCGGGCAGTGCTGCAGCCGGGCAGCTATTTTATAGAGACATAAAGATGAATTAAAAACACACATGTTCTGCAATTAAAGTACGCTCAGCGAAGTAGACTGGATAAAGCTGTTTGTATTTGTTTTAAAGATATGCAGATAATATAGTATCACCATCAATTAATACGTAATTAATAGTTAGTTACTCTTTTCTGTAGTACACGCGGGCGAAGCCGCAAAGGGACAGCCAGTACAGAATAAATAAAAGTATTTATTCTGCGACAGTATTTTACTCGTATTACTGTGCCTCATAACCTATACAACTGGTTCCAGAATAAACGTTAATGTTAATACCTGCTTTTCATACTAGGAATTCCAAATTACGGTATATATAAGATAAAAATGCGCAAACGAATATTTTAAAGCTTAACTCGTGAAAGTGACCACTAAAAGAACAGGACTGTAGTATCAATGTTTAACTGCAAAATAAAATATATACATTGAGTAGAACATACCGCGCGTGCGATGATTCTTCACATACAATGTAGACCAGTTCAGTGATTTTGCACCCCCCCCCCCGCATCTCATCTTCCCAAATCAAGTAATCTCTTTGGATGGCTGCCTGGGATGGACATATTTAGTGTGTTTGAGTCTAAGAGGTGCGGAGACCTAGGATAACGTAGTACACGCATCACGCATCACACGTCGCATAGTCTCTAGCTTAGGTGCAAGCCAATGAACTGGCGTGCTGTCTTGTTGTCAGACATTCGCACATGGCTTCATTATTTTATGGCGTAATATTTGAGATGATGGTGTGTTGTATCCGCCTATACCTTTTTTTTTAAATTTCTGGACCTAGATAATCACACTTCAAGAAGACAGCAAAACCTTCCATTTTTGCCATTTTCTGTCGCGAGAAAATATGCTTCAAATATTAACAGAGAACCTTCACAGGATGTGTATACACATACGTCAAGTTCTTTGAATGCTATTCCTAATCTGACTTCACTCACGTACGTTGATAATTTTTCGAACAAATTTGTCGTCCGAGCTATGCACACCACTCGGCGGCCAGCTTAAGAAATAAACGTTTATTGCATGTTCCTTCCTAGTATTTGCTGGGGAAAGTTTTTGAACCTTTCACACTGGAGCTGTGCATATTTAATCTTCGCTGCGATACAATCGTTATTTTCGCTTTTTCTTTTAACCGCGTGGGTATGGAAAGTTGCACAATGGATAGAAAGTACGGCTGTCGTAATTATTCACATCGTTGGAACATATCAAAAATAAAGTGACGCCAATATTGTTTGCGTCTCGGTAAATTACGTAGTGGTTCAATTGGTTCCCGTTTTTCATGAGTAGCGTTCTTGAACTTCGTCAGGAAACGGTACCACGCACATCGATGTTTACAACCTAACACTGTACATATACAACACGTTCAGCTTTCACTTTTTGTCACGTTTCACTGTTATGTCAAGTCAGTATTCTACTTTGCGTATATTTTAAGTCAAAAGTATTGTTTAAAAAAACGTCAAATTTTATGTTAATCGTGTAGGTTCCTTAAAGTTACTCTTGTACTTTTTTTACAAACAATTTGCCAACAATTTTTTAGGTGCTGTTTAAATACTTACATAAAATTTGCAAGGAGTTGCTTGAAAATGCAGGCCTTTGGAAGCACAGTAGACTAAAATTCCTAATTTTATAAACTTCAAGTAAGTTATTTTTAATACTCGCGAGATAAGATTCTCCCTTCATATAAATACGTTATACGTAAATGTTGTAGTATTGTAGTAAACGTTATAGCTGACAAATTATTACAAAAAGAACTTAATGCATAACTAACTCTCCCGAAATGCATTGCAAATGCCTATTAAATTTTTTTAGTAACCCGTTCTGTTGCTCTACCCCGTGTCCCTCCACCATTTTTTTTTTTCAGAAACCTTGCCGGGCGTACGCTTAACAGCTCACAAAGTATTAATTGCAATCGGCTGAATGGCAAAGGAACGCATTGAAGACCGAGCATTATTGTTTAGATTATTGATAATTCAGGGGGAATTACAGCTACAAATAGGACTTAGTTTTACATTGTTTGTACCAAAAATCAATGTGCATGTGGTTCGAATAAAATAACACTTGCAGAAGTATACAGTAAAATGTACGGACGACGGACTGTTTGCAGTTAGTCATTACAGTTTCAGGCGAACCACACCAGCCAAGCTTCCCGGCAACTGTGTACATTTAGTTTAGTCACGCCGGGTAAGGTTAATTCTACTACAGGTTACGAAGATATTTCTTATGGCCGAGTTTGGCAAGGGAAAAGTTCTGCCGCCAGTTGCGCTGAGGTCTGCGAGGGGGCTACGAAGAATAGTTTTTGCGTTCTGGTTCTTGACGAGTCACCGTGTGTTTTCAGCCTAAGTTGGTTGGTTGTTAGTCAAGAGGTAGCTGTAGCAATGACATACTTAACATTGTGTTTAGATTTAAATTTCTCCCATACATGAAACGTGCGTTTCGAATTGTTTTTTTTTCTCGAGTTTATTAACAAAAGTTGGGGATAAAAAGTTCCAAATAAGTTTCCTCTACTGCGAATCCTGCATATTTTTTTTTACGTTCATATATATTTCAGTTCACAAACTAAATACATTCACCTACCTAAGTAATTTTGGTTTTATTATCTTTTGTATGCCGCAAAACGTGGTTTTCCAGTTATGCCATCATAGTCACAAACTGATAGTTTGTAAACAACAAAAATAGAAAAAAAAATGAAATGAAGCTTTTTATTAGGCCTACATTAAAATAAAATACTTACCCGATGCCACTAATATGATGTAATATATGCCAAGATCGGCATGTAGCACAAGTGTTCGCCTAAACGCCATCCCAACGTAAGAGATCCAAGTGGAAATGGTTTTTCGGCGTTTGGAATTTCGCCCAATAAAGTAGTTGCCATACCTGCTCAGCATTGTGACTTAATACGAATTTTTGCCAATGTAGTTTCAAATTACTTGTAATCACACGCGGTTCAGTCCGCATCCGTAAATTGTATGGCATACTGTATATACAAATACAGTATCCGAACGATGTACTACATAAATAAGCGTAGTGTATGGTGGTATTTCCTGGTATCGGCCTATATCTGGCAACTTTACATCAGGCCTGTTTACCTGACAATGTTGCAACGTGTCAAGCCTATTATTTTTTACACCTACGCTTGTGTACGGAAAGAATAAATATTTGACTGTTTATACCAGTCATGTTGCATTTATAAAATTATAGCAACATAATTTTGGATCGCCCTTACATGGTTAAAAACTGTTTTTATACCTATGCAACTCGGAAAATGTCACCCGGATTCGTTACATGCATGAGAAGCATGCGTTAGCCTTTACCATACACTGTACTGAAATTGTAGGATCACCATTTACAGCCCTTGTAGGAAACAAAATATTGCTACGAAAACATTACACTCCAGTTAAGCGTGCTGCTAATAGAGGCGATATGACTCTCGTCGCGCGTGGTACTGTGGCCCTTACCGCTCCGCTGTTTCCACTCATCATGCGCTGTCTCAAGGGGGATGGAAGGTACACGACTGTCTAATTTACAGCCACGGATTCCTTTTTTACATGGCTAGATAACGTTGCAAGATAAGAAATAACACTTGTCTTCCCCAACAAATCCCAGGTAATATAGAATAAATTTATGATCTAACAATAAAAAACTGTGTAGTTGACTAACACGTACAGCACGAAATGTCAACAATGTTGATACGCCTTCAGGAATGTTTGTAACGGGGAAAATATTGTAAAATAAACATGGAAGTGCACAGAGCGTCTAGCGGTGTGCACAACTTTGATCGTTAGCAGGTTATTGGAAAACTGCTCATCGCACATGACTGATGTCTGCGTAGGAATAACATTCAGAGAACGTTACACGTGTGTATACCCATTTCAGATTCACCACTAGCCTACCCGCGCGTGAGAGGCTCAAAAGCGACGGAGCAGTAAGGTCGACTTTGAAGCGCGCATCAATTGCCGCGTCGCCTCAACAAGCCAAGCGCTGAACTAGCGTGCTAGATTCCCGCCGAACAGTTTTTACTATGGGACACTAAGCGGTGACCATATAATTTTATTGGTGGAAAGTCTGTAACTAAGTAGTGCAGGTCGCCATCTGAGTTTCACATACATCCAGTTAGTACATTGGAAGTACGGAAGTCTGAAATGAACGTTTTTAGCCATGTTGGAGGGCTTGGAGACCGTGTTTTTAATGAGCGTGGTGTCTTAACAATGAGGTTCCGACCTTGTCTGAAGATTGTTTTCTTTTCGTACGTTGGCACAACGGGCACACGTGCAATATTTTCGTAGAAAAAGACCGGTTTGCGAACACACTGCAACGCATTTGAAGCGTGGTGTAGGTGGCCGCCTTAAAGCGTATTTTCTGGCGGCCTAAATGGGTGTTTCTGCTGGTTTTTTATATGTTATCTTGCTGCAGATTTTTGAAAATGTAAGGCATGTACAGCACAACTTTGTCTTTAGTAATACGTGATAAAATGACAGGCCCATCACTGGAAATGTCATACAGGTGGGTTGTCGACGAAAAGACAGCACGCCATCTCAGAGACTTACGCATAGAGGCTAGGGTGAGGCGTGATGAATGTGCTGTCTCGTCCTTACTGCTCCTGCATTTCCAGGACTGGGATATGTTCACCCAGACGACCACCTTAAACGGGTACATAGGTCAGTTGATGAACTTGAACAGTAGAGACGACGAGGAGGTGCGTCTGGGGTCGGTGGCGGCAGTCGGACGTCTAGAAGCTCGTACCACAGGTCGATACTGACGTCCTGGCGCCGCCGTCTGGCCAGCTTGTGATGTTGGGTGGGAGGGCGTCGCTAATTTCCTCATTTCACTCGCTGCCTCATTTTCTCTATCAGCTACAGCGCCACACCCTTCCCTCGTTACTGTTAACAGCTTCTCGTCAGCTAGGAATAGCGTTCATTATTATGAACACGGCAGGACTAACCCACAGTTCGCTGGAAGTCTGATGTTCAAGGTCAAAATGTACTGTGTGTACCTGAAATTGGTATAGAATGCTTTGCCTGGCCTGATTTTTTTTCAAATATTATTATTTCTTACTTATTTTTCTAGGATATCGGTTGACGCAGTGGCTAACGCACTTGCCTCACAGAGGGTATTGTAGTTCGATTCCCGACTTAGTAGGTCACTGGATTGCCGCATATGTGTATCGTGGCGGACGATGCCGCTGGTCGGCGGGTTTTGTCGAAGATGTCCCGTTTCCTCTCCTTCATTCCAGCGTTTGTCCATTGTATTGTAGTGCCTTATTCCATGTCAATCACCCTTCCGAATAAGATGTCTATAGTCTGCATCCGGTGTGCGATACCTGGCCCCTGGTTATCCTCATACGATATTTATTGCCAAGATTTCTTCGTTTTACTAGGTAGGATTATCTTAAAATAAATTACACTGTTTATTTCCGTCCATTTTATGTTTGCATCGAGCAAGGTGGCGTAACGTTAACACATTGGAAGTTGCAGTAAAAAGGACTCGAGTTCGATCCCCGATTCCGGCCATCATAATTTCGTTTTTCCTGTGGTTTCCTGAAACCCCTCCAGGGAAATGCTAGGGCGATTCTTTAACAAAGGTCATTGTCGCCTCCTTTGTAGTGTTTCGTTGCATAAATGTGTGTGTAACTGTGTCGAATAACCTCGCTGTTCTAATAATATTAGTGAGTATTAGTGATGGTGATGTTTATTGCTTAATGTGACTTTCTCTCTCTCTCTCTAATATATTATTATTGGTGATGATTAATGCGACTTGACTTTCTGTGTGTAGGTGACTAAGGTGAGTTGAGAATGGATTAATTTGGAAGTTAATATCTATTTGCACGAGATACCTTTTCTTACCACGATGTAGATGCTTGTAGGTTCGTCATTAAAACATAGGCACCACATCTTAATTGATAAACCATTTTATTGAAGAAAATGAAAATAAAAAAAAATTCTAAAATCTCTCACCCTAGGTCAAACACATAGTTTAGACACAATTTACTATAAAGTAGAAAATATCTTGAGTTTGGTTAACGTTGATCCTAGGTTCTATTAAAATTCCTCGGCTAGGGATAAAATTAAAATTTAAGTTCAAGTATGCATGTTTGCTCAGTCGGTTTACACGATATTCTGACACAGGACCTCTGGGTTTGAGCTTGTTGGCAAAAATTAGGCACGCCAAACTCATTTAAAATTAGTAGACAAAAAATTTTATGAAATAAATTTTGATTTGAATATCCAAGTCAATATTGGAATGGTCGGCCTTGTACACAAGATGGGTAAGCGTGGGGACGCTACAGGCATACCTATTCAACATGGCTATCCTTACAATGTAGTCTGAAGGTCTCGGCGTCTTCGTGGCACTTCAAAAATTAGCCTAATTATATTACTGATGACGGGCCTCTTCTCAAAATGGCCTAAAACTGACGGACATACTGTCCTCTATCTATTGAGTTCCCAAGCATAACCTTAGGTTGACGGCAGAAATGAAAATGTTCCATTTTCTCCTGGGCCGATTCTGCCGCATGCTTCACCTAGCAAAATTCAGGGAACTCTCTCCGCTCTGTACAAAAAAGCATATAATCTATGTTCTTCTCCAAATTGGAAGCCGTTGCCTTGGCAACCAATCAACAAAAGAGGTATAAAACCTTCAATCTGCTCAGAGAAACCTCTCTGGAGCAGATAATTACTCTATACCTAGTAAGTTAAACTATACTTATACTATGTACAATCATATGGTAGTAACACATTTTAAACAAGTATTTCAAATTTACTTTAAAAATTATTTAGCAGATGTTAGAATAAATTCAGAAAATATTTAAATAAACAGTTATGCAAAACTTAGATAATATTAACATATTCATAAAATATTTGCAATACTTTCAAAGAAGAAAAGTTATAAGAGTGTTTTCAGAAATTCCATAACAAATTTAAATAGCTTTTAGATAATTTAACGTCTATTACATATAACTAGGAGTGAGAGATTTTCTTAATCTAACACAAAACAATAATAACATTAATTAAGTTGAACAAAAATTATTATAGTAAGGTGGGAACTGTCAAAACACTAAATCTTCTGATGCTTCTTATAATAGCAAAGTCTTTCTCAGTTCGTTATATCATCAAACATAAATAAACTTTAAAACCTGTGACGATCTCGTTACACTGTTGACGTGGCGTACCTTACCTTCTACGTTTACACCAAATACCTACTACTCTAGTGGACATAACATTCCGACAATTACTTCACTGAACGAAAAATTTTTGTTGTAGGTACCATAATTCCGTATAAAATATGGACAACAGTCCAGTTTGTTTGTCGGTACTGTCTGGGTTGTTCATATAACAATTGGTTCTGTATAAATAACATATTTGCAGAAGGAACAAAAAAATCTTACTTTTACAGAACATATTGTTACTTTTATAGAATACATTGTTGCAGGAGCAACTTATATTGTACCAACAACCGTACTGGACTGTTGTCCCTATTTGAACGTAATTATGGTACCTACAACAATACTTTTCTTTCAGTGATGCTTGTAGAGTAAACAATAATATATAGCATAAAATAGAATTATACAAAATGTATTATACCCGCTAGTGCACCTATAAATATATTCCCACAAACACTTGCCGTAAAGAACTCTAGAAATTTTCTTGAAGCGGAAATACTGTATACGTAGTCAAGTGAATCTTGCCTCATGTCATCTTTTATCGCATACATGAAGTATGCTAAAGAAAATACGGAAATATTTTAACAACTGGTGAGTACTTTGTTTTGCACTATTATGTAGCAACTACAATGTTCAACTGTTCAATGTTTCAGCAACTGATTAAATTAATTAAAAAATGTTTCACTTTGCATAGTCAGCATATTGTTGCAAAATTGGAAATGGAGGAGAACCGCACTTTTTTTTTCCTCGGAAAACATACCTCGCGCCGTTACGATGAGTTATTTTACTTGAGCTTCGTATTGAATTTTGTTTGAATAATTGTTGAAAAATTGAATTGGGATATATATATTTCGTAAATGCAATTTAAAAAGACCCGTAGAGCTTTTCTAGCCTATTAATCAGCAGCGTTTTCATTTGTTAGGTTTTTTTTTTTTTTTTTTTTTTTTTTAGCGTGAATATATACCCGTTGTGCTAGTGTATGAAACAAAATCTCCAGACAAGTTGACACCGTGGTCTTAAAACAGTTTTGAAGTCCTCCAACATTGTTAATAACGGCCTTTACAGACTGCCGCACTTCAAACTGTAAGTTTACTAGCCGCATTTATGGGAAATTGGAATAGAAAAGTGCTCTGAACTTTGTTACACACTTTTCACCAATAAAATTATATTATATGGCAGCGGCTTGGAAGTCTTACTGTAAACATGAATCGGCGGGAATCTTAGACGATAGTTCAATATTTGGCTCATTAAGGCGATGTAGCATTAGATGCGCGCTTCAAGTTCGCCCTTATAGCTCCGTCACTTGTAAGCCTCTTATGCACAGGTGGGCGGTGCCCTTAATGATTCGGAGTGCGATAGGTCAACGGGCTGTGGTGCTGTTGTAATTGGTGGGAACGACGCGAGAAGTAATCTCCCACTGAAGCCAGCATCTCTGGTCCACTGGCTGTCGAGTCTGAAAGACTGGCATTGTGAAGACGGGCGCCGTCACTGCATCGCGTGTTGCACGGGAGAGGTACGCCCAACTGCAACATGTACCGATTCCATTTGTCTTGCGAGGGAAATACTTAAATACGCATTTCCCTCCCCCTTTGTTTCCCCGCAGACACTTACCGAACACTTATTTCTGTAGTAAATCCAAAAATCTCTCGTTTCTAGATAGCCTTTTATAATCGGCTTCTTCTGATGTAGTCGAACACACTAATGTTCTACAGTCGTTACTGTTTTACGTTATTTCTTCTCAATACTTGGACGGCGTTCATAAAACTACAGTCAGAAATACACATAATAAATATATGATTAAGCTCATGTGGTAAAGCCCTCAAGGTTCCCGGTAGCCTCGGAGACTTCATATAGTCTTAAGAGAAGTCTTCGGCTAACTCATGGGCGGTGTTGTACAGTATCACGCGTATTATTTGTTTTACGCGGAACTGCTTAACTGTTTAATATGACATGTATATACGAAAATAACACACGTTGGATGCTATGCGTGTATGTTTTTAAAAAAATTCAACTCTATTGTTAGACGCATGATTTTCGGGCCTCTCAAAATGGCTACAACTTTTGTTTACTGCTGTAACTCTGGAAATACCACCTGAATTCGTTACGTGTAAATAGAGTAGTGCGTTGAACTTTACTGTGTACACTACTATCGAAATAATAATTTTAGGAACACCGCTTTAAGTCCCATAGGAAAAAAAATAGAAGGAAAACCTTGCACGCCAATTTGACGCTCTGCAAATAGAGGCGATATGCTTCCCGCCGAGCGTGGTACTCTAGTTCTTGTCGCGCCGCTGTTCCCTCCTCCTCTTTACAGGGGTCTTCACAGTTATCAAATTCCCACGTTAGACTCGTGAGAACAGTGGAGCGATTAGAGCTACAGTACCACGCTCGACGGGAAGCAAACTCCGGGCGAATGCTGGGATGGTTCGGTTCGTCAAACAGGCCTTGGCCAACACCTACCCCCATTTCCCTCCCGTGTTCCTCTAGCAAGGCCTTGTGCTGTTCGAGGGCACCTAAAACTTCCAGATATGTAAAATAAATAATAAAAAATTGGCAAATGATATAATTCAAGGCACACCGAGGGCCCTTGGTTAGCTCCGCCCTTCTGGCCGGCTGCTCCCCCCCCCCCCCCTGGGTCGAACCTTACCAAAGTTGGCAATCTCCTATG
Source organism: Medauroidea extradentata (assembly GCA_003012365.1). Classification (NCBI taxonomy): domain Eukaryota; kingdom Metazoa; phylum Arthropoda; class Insecta; order Phasmatodea; family Phasmatidae; genus Medauroidea; species Medauroidea extradentata. Next base: position 20,254 of record PNEQ01058592.1, on the reverse strand, counting down.
ACAAGTCTGCACAGTCTGACAGCTGAACCTTTAATTCCGAATATAATCTAAAAAATTAACATAACTGATATTAGCAACGATAAAATTACGTCTGGCAATATAATGATAACTTTGAATGAACAGAAACTTCAATTATATATTTTCTACGGCAGTTTTCAGTATCTTAAAAGTTTCAACAAATTTAATCCGTGAACAAGCACTTGTGATCTGAAACATTCACTGAATACTATTTAGATAAATTTGTAGGCCATAATGTTTGCATGTTTCCGGTTTTCTATGTTACTGGTCGACGAATAATAAAACCTATTAAGGAATATAGTAAAAACCTACGAATTTGTAAATTTTCTGAAAGGGAATCGCGGTTCTCGCAATAGCTATCCCGCTAGCTTCCCACCCAGGTGATCCTTGCTCGATTCCGGGCGGAATAGGTTCTTGGATTTTCGAATATGGGTATCGTACCGACGGGTTTTCTCGAATTTCCCGTTCCCCCGTCCCCGTTTCCCTTACCAGTATAGTTCCGGCGTTTGTCCATTTTAGCTGCTCGTTAAAGGTCATCCTTCGGGTCGACCAGATGCCTACCAACGCCCAGTATGTCCGCATTCCGAGGTACGATCACCTGGCCGTCCTAATACGATATTTATATACTGGGAGGGACTGCACGAATATAAAAAGTAACAGAAATACATGTTGGCTACATTCAATGTGCTGTAATTGTAATAATCCAACAATGGTTTCATTTTGTGATTTAGTATAATCCTGGTACGAGCGTGATCAGAGTATGCAAGTATGCTGTTATTAAGGTAGGTGGGCCTACGTCTTGTAGGCAGCGTTGCCTACCTACAAAGCACAACTAGAGCTATGACAGGAAATTTAATGTACAATTGTAATATACGTATATAGCTCAGTAACAGCCGAACCTACGTAAAACACAAATGACTGTATGTGCTCTTCAAATTGCTATAGAATATTTTTGCTGTTTTGTTTTTCATTACCACGAATACTGAAGGTCAAAGAAAAAAAAATTTAAAACACCTATTCGTAATATACCGTTTCCCCTTCCCCCCCCCCGTACATTTTACTTCCTCCAGCAGTATTTTTCCTTATTCTTGACGTAGGAAAATATTTTTTGTCGGAAAACTATATATTGAAGTATGTCTAAACCCCACCGAATATAATTTAACTCGTAAATCGATATGCATGTTCACGCCAGGGTTACGAGGTAGGTAGTGCTATTTAATATGGCAACGCTGTGAAGAATTATCATTTATAATATAGTTTTGAGCTTTTCAGCAGCATAAGGTCGTTCAACTGCTCATTAACATACCCACATTAGCAATATCACACTTTATAGTTTGATGTGACAAACACGTGTCTCACGAACACTCCAAACGCACGACTGAGCGCTTCGAGTCGGTATATAATGAGCCGCTGTCAGATATTTAGTTCAGTCGTGTCTCGCCCACGAGCGTTGATAGCATGGTTAGCACTTGCCGCGCAAGTCGAACCCTCGCCTTGGCAGCGCGTCACGTCGTACAAGTAATTGTGCGCTGTTACCACCGAAATACAACGCCACAAGTAGCTTAATATCGTTGTAGTAAAAAGAAATTCCGCTGTTTGCAAAAAAAGAGTTAACACCATAAAATGGTTTTCGGTTTTTAGGGAGTCAAATATGTCGCTAGTTTTCGGTATAAAATCCTTTATTTGCATAAATGATTTATAAAAAATAAAATATGTTTTATATATTTTATCACGTTGTCAGTGATATCTTGTGGCAGTATAAGTTTTGTTCGTTGTATTTTCCTGTGACATACAAATTTTGACTTCTGACCTGCAGTTATGCATGCTAAAAAATTTTCCGTAAGAGAGAGATGTAGTCAGTAGTAAACATCTTAAAAACAAAAATCATTGAATGGTAACATAAAATTATGAATTGTACACTAGAATAGCCGCTATGTTCAGTAATTCAATAATTATTAGTCTTGTATTTTTTTTTTTTTTTTTTTTTTTTTTAGGTAAAATAATTTTTATTTAGAAGAATCCGTACACTGTTTTGTCACGCATGTATTATAATTTGTAGGTAATTTATTTGGTAGCAATAAACACATTAGTTTTTCAGATTTCCACACCCGAAGTATCGCCAATTTAGCTACGGAAATAAGTCAACATCAAGTAAAATAATATTTTGCAAAATGCCCACGTCTAAGTTGTGCATAATGAGAGTTGCTCTTAGTTCAGAATTTTTTAAGACACCATGTTAAAAAAGTTCAAGAGTTTTTTTGCACAAATAAAGTCGAAGGGCGCGGGTGTTGTGTTGGACGGCAATGTCCGTGGGTAGTGTGGTAGACCCTGGAGATGTGCGCGTAGCGGAGGTCGTCGCTGATTGGTGTAGCGGCAGAGCGCTTTGACCCTGCTCGGCGCAGCGTTATTTCTGATCGTCGCGTCGTCGCGTTGCTGCAGGCGCACACGTGTGTTCGCGCGAGAATATTGCCGCGGGCTGGGCATGTCCGACCTCAGCCTCAGGAGAGGGCATCATCCAATTGTGCAACAATTCCCTTCCCCTCCCCTCTCCTACTCCACAAAGAGTTGAGCGCCGTGCGAGTGTGGCCTTGAAGCCGTCTTTTATAGCAGTCGCATCTTCTGTACAGCCTCTCGTACCCGCGTGTACTGTCGTGACTGCTGTAAAGGCCATTTCACACGATCAACTATTCATTGGTATAGCCAAGGATAATTCTATTACGGGTTAGAAAAAAAGTTTTTTTTTTCTTATGGAAGAGTTTGCCGCAGGAAAAAATTCTGCCGCTATTTTCGCGGCAATCTCTAAGGTAGAAGAAAAACGGAAACGTAGTAAATTTAATTGGCTTGGAAATGACAAGTCATCTAACTTAATTTTAAAGTGAAGATAAACCAATTTCGTGTTTAAAATTATCTACTTTATTTAAGCACTGTGATTGACCAGCGTGCACGCATTACCGATACCTGCTCTCAATTGGCAGAAATGTTGACATAGATCTTTCCAGTAGAATTAACCTTAGTATAGCCTCGAGTTGGTTGCGAAAATATTTGTACGCCATTTTGGTTTCAATGCCTTATCTGTACAGCAGTAGTTGTGCATCATTTTATCTGACAGCGCTTCTTTGTTCAGACATGTCTCATGCGTGTGTACAAATGAGAGTAGGTCAAGTTGTGTTTGAAAGCATACGTCTGTGATGTGTCACTACAACCTCCAAGACAAGCGAGAGTTAAAACATCAAACCACTGACCGCGAATTCGAGCTGCAGATGTTCACACGAGGCACTGAGACATATTGGTGCAAACATCTGTTCACCGCAAAGTCGCAACTCTAATGGTTTTATACAATTTGTGAATATACTATTGCTTTTTAGCTATCCGCTGAATTATATTCATTGAACATCAAATCAAACACTTGGAAACCATCTCACAATTTTTAATTAAATTAAACAATACACAGTAAAAAAATTGGTACTTTTACAAAAAGTTTTTTTTGGAAACCAGTTTCCAAAAACGTTTTTGGTAACACTACAAAGGCTTTTTGTGAAATTTACAAAAACTTGTATTTTTACAAACTTTTTTGTATAGGCCTATTTACAAACATTTCTGTAAATATACAAACAAATTTTGTATATTTACAACTAATATCTGGTTAAGTTTAAAACACTTATTTCGTAGTGTTACAAAAATTAATTTAGGAAACTAATTTCCAATTTTTTTTTTTGTAAAATTACGAAATTTTTTGTCAAATTTGTCAGGTCTCCTAGGGTTATTTTGTTTCAAATCGAAAATTTGTTCATTAACGTTTATTTTACTAGTTCGCAAAGGTGTTTTCGATATTTGTAACCACTCTAAAAGGTTTCTGACATCTTACTTTCATTACCTGACTTACTACGTTCTGATATTAATTTAAAAGATGTTCCTTGTAAATGTACAAATATTTTTACTGTGTAAGTTTGTAGTTATTTTAAAATTATGTTCTCAACGTTTTGGGCATCATTAGCTTCGTTGGGAAGGTGAAACGGGTCATGGCCCACTCTTTGTTTTATCCATTTTTCGTATTATTGCAATGTGTAAATTTTCACGTGAAAGTCCTACTTAGATGGCTGTGTATCAGTAACTACAATTTAATTTTATGTTAATTTAGTGTTTGTAATTATTTTTAATGCTTTTAAATTTCCCTAGAGTTTGATTGTGTTATTTGTATTACGTCGTCAGAAAACGTCTCGGTTGTCGAAAATGTAGGTTCAGCCAATGTTAGAAGGAAAATATTGGAAGTTCAAAACATTCAACAAATCTGAAAGGATAGCCGCGGTTATGAAGTTGGTGTAGCGTTCCATTGTGTTTAATAAATCCTAAATTCATTCTGTTGGATGGACATTCCAGGTTCATTTTAAATACAGTGAGGTCGGCTGACGTTCAAGCATACACGTGCAACACACACAAAGTACCCTCAATGTTTACTGAAGTGTTATGAGAGACAGTAATATATATATATATATATATATATATATATATATATATATATATATATATATATATATATACAGCAGAACATATGCGTTCAACCATACTGAAGGCTGTTCTCGGTGAAGTGGGCACAAGATTGCCTAGTAATTAAAAAAAAAATCTGAAGTCACTAAAATATAAATTTGTTGGAATACATTCACCATGTTTATTACTTGCATTTCTTTTCTTTATATTAACAAGTAGTAGAAAAATGTATATTGTAGGAAAACCTGACAAAAGCTTAAAAAATATTAACCCATCGTGAATAACCTGTCGTACACCAGAAATATTTAGCACGAAAATACTGTTCAGGGCTCTGCAACCGCAGTTTAAATGGTGAATCATTGATTACTTCCTAGTGAATCCATTTTAATTTTAACAGTTTTAAAACTACAGCGATTGTATTTATAACATTCTGTTGCGGTAGACAAAAAATTGCTGTTTTTTTTTTTCGGAACGATAGTTTTTAAAAAATTTAGACCTATCTCCCTGGATTCAACAGGGTTTGTCCGGGATGGAGGACTTAAGGAATTAAATTGAAGAACTAAACTACATTTCGTAATTTAATACGAACATTATTAAAATGATTCATAGTAATTTTCGATTCTTACATGTATAAAAAACTATTCTTGAGATTTATATTTAAAATATACAGTTAAATGTTCCTGACATCTAATATTAATATATTAAATAAACAGTTATTCACTATATGTCCCTTTCTCACAAAACAATGCGGAGCTTACAAATAAGTAACTCTTTATTTAAAATGTCTCGCTCCAGAACTTTCTCACTAGTTACAGTAGTAGGATATGTACCGTCCAATCTCCAACTTCCCCCAGTCGCTGCCGGATAGGGTCATCCCGCGCCGCTCCTTGCTGTCGCCGCCATATTCGTCACTGTTGTGCCTCCCCCATTTCAATGTTCAGGCTAAACGCCACTAGTCTCTCTCTCTCCCCCAGCCATCGTGGGTTGTATTGATACACGGCTGCACACCGCCCAGATCATTCCCACAGCATGGTGATAGTACAAGCTTGTCCTGAAATCCACAGGTGTTAGGCCAAGCTTCATTGGTGGCCTGGCCACTTGAATGTATCAGCAGGTGTAATCCTCCCTGCTTATCCGACTGACAACGTCGAAAAGGGGGAGGGGGTAGTTCCTTGGGCCATCCAGGAAGAATGGAACAGAAGGGGGAATATGCAGTGGGCACGCGATATAGCGCTGTCTCCCAACAATTCTTAACCGAAATGAAGTGAATTTTGTGTCTGCCGCACGTGTTCATGTCGTTTTCAAAACGAATTTGGTGTTCGATCCCGACTGAGAACGACACAGTTCCCATGCATGTAAACTCAGGGCCCGAATACAATAGATTTTAAATTTCTGGATGATTCGAGCAAGTGGTAAGTTAGGTAAACTTGAAGTTTTGTTGCATGCATTAAAAATATGCTCTCTTCCTATTGCGTTATACAAGTAAAAGTTTCAGCATTTCTCTTTCTCTGGCAATTTCCAAATAAAGCTAAATTTCTCTGTAGACAAATAAAATCCGACAAACCTATAGCTAACAAATGTAGTTGTGAAGCGTGCCCATTCGATTACCGATACGCATTTAGTGCAAATCACGCTTATTTGCTGTTACGTCCGATCATAAATAAGGGTGCAAGTTTGAAACGTATTGCAAACGCTTTTTCTCCCCAAATTTACAATGTGGTGTAAGTTCTACTTTTCACCACTGCACGTTAAAACACTAAATTGCTTTTTTTTTTTTTTATTATTATATACTGTGTCAGATTTTCTGCAAAGAATTTCTTCGGCAACTTATTGCAATAAATTTCATTACAATCCAGGGAACTGTTTTTCTGGCCAGCCACTTGGAACAAGTTGGCACGATGCCGTTCGCCAGAGACGTGGAAAGCAAACTGCGGTACGAGAAAGTCAGGTTTTTTGCCTTGCCAGACAAGTTTACACACATACCGGGATGTTGGTAACGATGCATGCAAATCGGTCCTTGAAAAGTAGCGGTTTATGGCGTCACACTTTTTAAATATCCTCGGTCAGTACACGTTGTTTCTAATATATCGTCACCTTAGTGCAAGAACTAGGTAACTTAGATTTTCCAAGTTTATGTTATAGTCAGATGTCTAGAGTATCTTTATGATTGTTCCTTTTGATGTGTATACACTTATAAATTTGTTAATTAAGAGTATGCAACACAAATTTGCATTTCAACAAATAACTGTCTGTATGACAAGAGCAATTTCCAGTATTATAATTGAATATCTCCAGCTACCTAGTTATCTAGTTGTAGCATTAAGCCCACGATGTTCTACTACAAGCCAGAGGGAGAATTTTCGCCGCTAGTTGCCGGTAATAGGTGAACTTTGTGCTGCCGTTTGTGGAAATAACTTCGGGTGTTAAACAAAATTGCCGAAGACCGAAGTTAGCTCCATTACCATCATAAAGTTGACTTTTATTGATACCAGCCTAACTAGAAACGAAATCTGCCCCTTGCCAAAATAGTCCATAAGAAATTAATTATCTTTCTAACTAGTAGTAGAATTAATGTCCCTTTTAGACTTAAGGGTTACGCCAGGGAGACGCCGAAGACAAAGAACAGGGGGCGCTAGATAAATACATTATTTCTATAATCAGTTCAGTTAGCTGCCTGGGTTGACATAATTCTGTACGTACGAAGTCTGGAAGTGCGGAAGCGTCCACGACTACAGTTAGCCGGTGTAAAATAATTTCGCAAATTTTACGCCATCTGTATACATCAAAGTAATATAAAATATACTGAAAATATATGAAATCTTTTTTGACTCCTTGTTCGGCGACTTAACTGGGTTCTAGCACACGATGCGGAGAAGTTGTGGAAGTATGGGACAGTGTTAGGGAGGGGAGAGGGGATGAGAGCTCTACCCCACCCCTTCAAGGGTCGTACTTGGTCTGAGTTTGTTTGTGGTGTGACTATGTGCTCGGGAAGGAAGGGCGGTGTGTGAGGCTGTTATGTAGGGTCTAGGACAGTGCGAGATACTGCTTCACGTCGCTGTCTGACGTGTCCCTGCCAATTCGTTGCCGGTACTCTTAAAAAAAAATGTTAAGACGTTTTTACGGAAATGCAGTGAATTATTTCACTTGTATGTCTTACGCTATTGGTACCTGTTGGATAGATGCACCCTTATAAGATAGCTGGCACGTTTTAAAGACTGCTGTCTGTTTGACGCTTAACTCCGTGCAATGCGTTCGGAGTTATATTTTTTCTTACACACAAGTAAACGTGCGTCCACAACGCTTGTCTACGAAAGGAAAAAACACTTAAGATTATTTGTGAAAGTGTTTTGTAAGGCCGGATTTACACATTGGCCCAATAGCTTCATTCTTGGCCAGTCGTATCGCCAATTTTGAGAGAAAGCAATAGAGGATAAGTATTGTCGTGGCAGTTGCTGCAATAACGTTTATGATGTGTGCTCATTTGCAGAGTACGGACAGAAATAATACTTTATCATTTACCATGCATTTGTTGCTGCATTTAGGTATTAATTTCCAGTTCGAACTACGAATTGACGAAAACAACCAACAATGCATAGCTCATGCTTGCAACACATTCCAAGATCGGCCAAGCGCCAGTGACACGTTCGTCGATTATTCCAAGGTCGGGCGTTGGGCCAATGTGTAAATCTGGCCTAAGACACCTCGCACATTGGAAGCATTATATAGAACCACTCAGAATTGGCTAAAATCGATTCATTCAGACAGTTGTTTAAAGTCGTTACGGCGTGTACAATACGCGCGCATTGTACGACTTGGGTATAGAGGCGAAGTCGCAGTACTTGTGCGGCCCGGCTTCGCCCGTAGCGCTTCGTAGATTTTCGCCTCACACATATTAAGGCACCTGTCTTCATGTGCGGAGTATAAAATTTGCCGCGCGGGGTTTTAGTAATAGTATTATTTCTTCGGCGTTAGCATGTTCCCACAGTAACGTTTTTACTGTGGAACTTGAAGCGGTGACCCATTATTATGTTGAACCCTTTACTGCTGCAAATGTCAGTGTAATTGAAGACCTCAATTTCGAACGTATCATGTTCATACATCTTGTGAAACAACCATAGTAAAAATGTAGCAAAAAATTGAGGAATTAAAAATAATGTTTCCAAAGTGCGTGGTGTCTTATTGCCCTATGGCATGAACTACGGGACGATGCGGATATTCGTGGCTGCTTGCGTAATATGTCGACCATCAAGGCGAACTAAATTGGCATAATGCACGCTAATTACGTTCACCTTCGTCATTGTGCGTCTATTAGGCGACAAACATTCTGTTCCTAGAATATCTTCCACGAGTCCTTTCGTTCTGTGGTTTGAATTACGACTGGTTGAACGAATACAACTTTTATAGTATAAAGAATAAAGCGACTGTGAGCCCTACTGTCTATTTTTCTTGTTCCCTAGTGACAATTAGGTTAGGTTAGTTTAAATTAGGTTGGATTGCTTAGAACTATGAAAAAATGCTTTGCTTCGTTCAAAGGTCGGTTTTGTTGGATTAACTAACTACAATATCATTAAATACGCGGCATTGCTCCACGACTCGCACCTGCGCAGAACTGTGCACGTGCAGTTCAAGCCAGCCAATAGCATGATAGTCTCATCTATTGCTTTCATGCTCTTTAGAGAGCACACAACCTTCTATATAAATAGTGCAGTTCGCTCCAGATAGCTTCTATACATAATAAAGTATATATTTTTTGAAAACATGTACTATATCGGTAGTGTAAATATGTTCTATTTTTCTTCTCCGTTTATGTAGCTCAGTGAGGAGTTATCCTCTCACTGTCACCTTCAATCATGTACGTTTAACATACTTTATAATATTTCAATTACTATGTTGTGTATTTTTCTTTACATTTGTCATGTTAATTTTACTTATCAGCAAGCGTAAGTGAAATTAATTTTCCTTTAATGTAAGGCACATTTGTCTTAAATTAATTACAATGTAAGGAGAAACTGCGGCGTTAACAAATACGTTCTGCATCAATATGATGCTCACTAGACATCGTGCGTATTGACTGTTCTAGAGTTTCTGAACATAACTGCAAGCTACTAATACTTAGCTGCGGTTCTTCAGTTAACACCGCTTGTAGGTCTTGTCCGAGAAATTGTAGCGAGCAGCGCAGTTCACTTGAACAGGTGTGTGTTCAATATGCTGACGTCACTTTCTTTCTTTGCACCTTTTAAGTACGCAGTTTCCTATTTACGATGTTTTTGAAAATATGATTTTTTACATTGTAAAACAGAGCAGATATCCTGAAAACGGCACAACAATTAGTTGAGAGTGGGTAAATTTGTACAGCAAAAATAAATAAATAAAAATTTTAGCTTTAAAGAATATACTACATAAAACAAGAAATTTTTAAACATTTGCGTGACTGTTTTTGTGATGTCTGCTCCATTTTAGAATTTTAAATTTAAAAGAAGTAAAACGTTAATTGAGGCTCATGGTCTTAAAGTTGTGGCTTGGGAGGGCGTATTTTGCGAGTTGCCTGATTGAAATATTAAAGTGTATTGTACACAACTATACCATTTCAATGTTCTGTACCAAGTAGTTCAAACTTTAGAATGACCGCGAAATACTGAATGACCTGGAATTGGAGTACACATGTAGTGTTCTGTGACCGGGATTAGTAAGCGGACATCACTTACACACGTTGAAATATTTTGGAATAAACTTCTATTGGCCGAAGTTCTCCACGCTTCGGCGACCTGAGTAGGCGGCCACCTTAAGGCTGTTTAGGGCGTTAAATATCAAAATTTTATACTTTTCGAAGTTTTAGTAGTTATTATAATATACTTATGAGTACACTTTCCTCTTACAAAACAATTTTAGCTCGCATAGGTTTCTCGTAATGTTTTCGTCAGTCAAAATTTGCATGTTGCGCCACCACTAAAAAAGTATATAAAAAAATGTTGACTGACTTAAATTAGATAATTCATAGCGAAATGACTTGCCATGGGTTACGAAACCTTATATTAGAAAAAAACCATAGTGAAAACTTTTGTATTTTAAAAAAATAGTTGATTTTGCAACTTTTTTCCCTGTACTTTTGAGATTTTGTAAGGATTCAGAATAGTACTTTGGGGGTTTATTAATGTCAGGTTACGTAGCCCATGACATGTTATTTCACTGTGAATTATTTAATTTGAGTAAGTAAATTGCTTTTCGCTATTTCCATGGCAGCTTCACATTCGAATTTTTAAGTTGACATACAATCATGAGAAAACTATGCGAGCACAAATTGGCTCGTAAGAGGATACTGTACTCACAAGTAAATGAACTAGTCTTTACACATATTTCATGAAAATATGAAATTAATTAATCATTCCTTAATATACTTCGAGTAGAAAATTGTCGGTATTAAGTTTCTTAGACATATTGACTGGAGTAATCTGCAGCTAAGCCACATCGTTTCGTATAAGCTGAAAAATAATTCGGAACATGACTACAGTTTATCTGGCAACCATGTAGCTGACGTTCAATCAGCCAGCGATCAACAAGCGAAGAAGCCAAAGTCGTTGCAGTAAGCGACCTCCGCAGCATGTTAAGCTTCAACTGTTAACAAGTGGTAATTGTTTTCACGTGGTTACGACCAGTGCGCCCGCCGATTGGGCTCGCCGAGTGGAAATGGCGCTGACGCAATGCGTATGACTGCTCGTTCTTTATCTGCACAGAAGTACATGTTTTGTTTCATTATGACTTTGACGTATTATGAGACTATGGAAGCTAAACTAGTTTAGTGAGAGGAAACTACTCACAAGTATCTTCTACGAAAATAACGCTATATCTTTAAAATATAGAATTATGTTTATATCTCTTGTACTCTCTTAAGCACAGTCTGTGTAAACTGGGCAGCGGTGAAAATAAAACCTCGGGTCTTTTCCAAATGATGTACACTATCATAGTGTTTGTAGATTCCTCGTGAAAACACCGGATGTATATCTACGTATCACATTTACATGCAAATGCGTAACGTACTCCTGTAGAGAGGAGCCGTAAATTTGCTGTCCGAAGATGACTAGTGAACTTGTTTAGACAGGTAGAGTGGACATAAGTGTTTAAGGTAGCGACTGGCTGCTTTGCATAACACGCAGTTAGGATTATTTGAAAGAGGCCGCTGTCGACAATAAATGAGCTGTAGTGAATATGTCCATATGTGGCGACTATGACGGTAGATCGTAGCTGGCCTGCTGCGAGAGGACGTGTTATTACAAGACGGCAGGTACCACGTGTAGGGTATTGTGTAAGTAACCAACCGCGTCAGTGGCTAACACTATGTCTACGAAGACTGGTTAGTGGCAAGACCCAGAAAAATAATGTCTCCAATGGAGACGAAAATATGGGCAAAAGAAAGGAAATCTATGCAACCTACATCAAAGAAATTTTAAAGCAGGTTTACCCAGACGTTGGTATATCGTCTAAAGCCACGAGCATAGTTAATGTTAATTGTTGAGTTGATTTGGAAGATAAGATGATTTATTATGGACAAGTTTAGCAAGTGGTACATTCCACCTCTAGTTTGGTCGTATTATCTGTAAGGGGTCTAATAAAATGAGATTTCGATATATATTAATATTTGGATATCAATCGACTGATAACAGATTCCTGTAACATAGATTTTATGATAACAGATTTATCAACAGCACCAATATATATATATATATATATATATATATATATATATATATATATATACACGTGTGTGTGTGTTTATTTATATGCGCGTGCGCGCGCGCGCACACACACACACATTGGTGTGACATCCTTTGCGAGTTTAAAATAAATAAATCAATGGTGAACCTAATATAGGATGCTATTAAAAACTGTAAAGTTTTATTACGAGTGCATGGTAGAAAAACTAATTCTGAAAACATCAATTGATTTCTACGCTTTTTTCGAAGCCAATATGGATAAAATACTCAATGACAATCCTAGATAACGGTATTTGCCAACTTTATAAGTACATATTTATCCGTAATTACTAATTCGTTACACGTTATCTCATGCGCCTCTGTTAAAAGTACGAAGTTCCGGCGTCAGAGATTGTGCCTCGAAACTTCGTAACATTGGAATCAATTTTGTTTAAAACGTTGGCTAAAACTATTTTCTAGGATTGCTATTGTTTAGTTTTCGCAAATTGGCTTCAAGAAACCTACAATTATAGATTAATGCTTTTAGCGTTGAATTATGTACCACGTCCTATAATGTGAATATCGATAATAATAGCCGGCTTCTGTAACGTATTCGGTTAGGCGCCGTCTAAGGTGCAAGGGGTCCTAGGTTCGAATCCTGGCTGGGACATTGTTGTCCCTTCACCTCACTTCACCCTCATCGGTTTTTAAGACCTGGTTGTTAAAGGGTCGTAAAACCCTCTCACTACGTCGATAATACCAAATTAATAGCATTGGAAGCTCAAATTTCAGAACCGCGTTTGTAAAGGCTAGCAAATTGATGTATATTATGATTCATTATAGTGTGTGTATGTGTATATATATTAAGTAACAGTCTTTCTCATACTGCGGTAGATTTTCATTTAGCTCTTTCCGTTTGTAACATCGCTGCTGAACTTTTTGTGTCACTGCCATTATTTTTTTCTTTCGTACTTTTAGGACTAAAGAATGCAGTTAGTTGCAACTCACGTCCGGCATTAATCACAATATACTTTTGAAATAGTATGTTTACGTAACTGCAAATGATAACTTTTTAATTCCACCATATTCGGTGTAGCCAGTGTAGTGTAGCTACACCACAGTAGCGTTGTACAGGGATAACTGAATTCCATGTAGTTTCGTGGCTAATTGCGATGGTATCTTTAGACGGTCATTTTTATGCTAGGTCGTGTGAAGAAAACCTAGGATGTAAAACCGAACATTGCGGGCGGAAGAATAAGTTCTCAGTATGTGCCTACACATACCGCGTGTTCGCGAAAGTACGTTAGGCCTACAAACTTGCGAGATTATTAGTCTTTGTAAATAAGTTAGGTAAAGGTATGTAGTGAAAGTTTTTGGCTGGGGCAAATCTTAAGGAAAAATTTCGCGAAGGAAAAGCTTTGCGAAGGAAAACTGACATAGAAAACCAACACGTGTTAAAATAACCAAAAATTAGGAGAAATAAGTAACGGCTTTTCGGGTGTTTAGTAATAAGAGCCTCAAACTGTAGAAAAATTGTTTCGAATACCTTTCACCTCGTTAGATTTATAATAATGGGATTGGTCAAGCCTTCACTGAGAAAAAAATTTTGTTGGTGCAAACAAAATTTGTTTGAATCAACCAAATCATTTGTTTGTATTGGGGCAAAGAAATATTTGTTTGCTCGTACCAAAATATTTTGTTCCCTCGTTTGTTTGAGGCAAATAGCTGAATTTTGTTAGCAGTACCAAATATTTAGCTGGTCATAAAAATATTTCGTTGGCCATATCAAATGCACATGCAATATTTTAAGAACTAAAAAAATTATATTTTATAAACTTGAAAAATTTCTGAAATTTTAAGAGCAAAAAAAAAAATACTATGGCCAGCCGGGACTTGATTCATCACCCCTTCACTTAACACTTTAATTCATGACCTGACCAACTGAGCTACGAGTGCTTCCATGACAGTGAGATTGTTATTTGTATAGGAATAGTTAGGTCGTGCACCGCAGCACAATGAACGAGTCGTGCAGCTGCGGTGTTTTTCAAGTTTATAGCATTTTCTTTTGTGATCAATCGAATTAGCCACTTTGAAATTGTTATAGCTAAAATTAAGATACAAAAATTATGCTGATTAACAGTGTAAACGTCCTACTTGTCACACAAACTTATATTTTAAATATTGAGGTATACAGTGTTCGCCATATTATCGCTTACGTACGCCAGCCTGCCATCTTCCGCAAGTCAACCAATTGTTTAGTTTCACCAACAAAATAATTTAGTCCAACGAAGAAAAAAAACTGTTGGTTCAAAGCACATCACCCACAACTAACAATATTATTTTGTTGACAAGTTGTAACGAGTTGTTTGTTTACACAAAATATTTATTCGACGTCCTGTAGTAACCGAATATACGTTTGGCACAAACAAAGTGCGTTTAAATGAATAATTTGGTCGAGGGAAATAATTAAATTTATTTGGAGGACTCAAGCTTGTTCTTACCAACAAAATATTGTTTAGTTGAAGCAAACATCACCCAAACAAATTTATTTACTATAATGAAAAACAATTCTTTCTCTCAGTGTTCTTTGCTTAGAATTATTTAACTGTTTTTTGTATCAAATGAGAGTTCTTAGCAGGGGGCAGCAATGAACAGAAAATATCTCCTTGTCGCAACACTCAATTGAACCGTTCTCGAGGAAATGGACATAGAAAATGTAGAGCCTTGCAGGTAGGCAACATCTGATAAGCGACAGGTTTTAGCAACCTTGTTATTTAATGGTCAACCAACCAAAAACTTGCATTGTATAACTTAACCCCACTTTTTACAAGGAATCATCGTGTAACATTTGTAACATACTTTTATCAACATCCTGTATTTGACCCTTCAACCAGCGCAGGACACCGATAAGAGTTCACAACATCGTAGTTTTATTTAAAGCTGTTAACTGGTATTTTGATTCTAGAAGGGGATATCTCCCTTAAGAGTTAAGCTTGGCTATAAGTGGCATTACATGAAAGTCGCGATTTTCGCCTCACGAAATGTTTCGAGTGAGTTTCCTAAAAGCCTTTATAACGCTATATTAATGTGTTTGTCAGTTTGATGTATTATCTATCAGCAGAGACAAGAAATATTCGCATGTTCACCAACACGTCGTCTAGCTTCCAAGAACGGCAGTGAACTCTGGCAGACTACGGTAGCTATGGGCATCACCAGGATTTGTAGTCCTAAATGGGACGCATAGGTATGTTCATTTTTAAAAAAAACTATATATTTATGATTTTTAAACAAAAGACCCGTAGTTTTATTTATTTATTTATTTTTTTTTTATTTTTTTCCACTGAGTTCCACAATGGAGGGGGAGACCATAAAGAGGACTGACTGGCAAGTCGGGTAATTAATAGAAAACAAATGCTTACCCAGGGCGGTTTACTGCGCGATGTCCATCCAAGAAGAATAACAACCCGCCTTGCTGAGGCCCATGACCGCAGCTGTTCGTTAGCCACTCGTTCAAACAGTAATGTGAGCCTGTGTTAAAATATATTTTCATTATTTGCTTGGTAACTTCTAGGAAGTGTCAAGTAACTCGAAAACCATCTGAGGAAGTGACAGGAAGTTGATGCAATTGTAGTTCGTACCTAATAGAAAATTACGTTTTTTCACGTCCATATCTATGTGTGTAACTATTTGCCCTGTGTTCGGTATCAACCGACTTAACGCCAACTGTTAGTAACGTACCAAATATTTTTCAGCGTTAAAGTAGTCTTACAAAAGTATTTTATTCCTATATCCTGATATTGTTAATGTTTCCTTTGTAGTACTAAAATGCTGTTTGCAATAATATATCAAGTGTAGTCACTTTTAAGAATATTTCACTGACAAATTACATTGCCGCGTGGTCAGTTGATGCATAACAATATACATGTAGCATTTAAGTAAACGCTTGCCTTATGTAAGTAAACAAAAGTAAATGCATGATGAGAAATGTTGAACTGCCACGTCAAGTGGCAGTGTTTGTAACCTACACAGAAAGGTTGCCAGCAGTGCTGCTAGCGAGCGGCGTGTAGAATGTAATGGTAAGGTACGCCTTGTCTCTCCAGACACACGGACGTGGCAGGACACGTGGAAAGGGGCAGGCGGGCACGGTTTATTGCCGAGGGCGCAGCGACAGGAAAGAGCACTTGCCAGAACTCCTGCCCCCTTCACGTTCACGACGGTCTCAGCCCTGAGGGCAGTAACCGCCCATCTCCGCCTACACGTATTTACGAAACGGTAACATGCTACAGTTGGCTTCATTGCCTCCAGCCCTGTCAGTAGGGAACAAAAGTCGGGGTTACCTAGAAAAGATAGAGTTTTGGAAATTGGCTGAAAGACACAGTTTTACGTCCTGAATCACATTATGAATTTGCGACCTCAACGTGTCTCTGCTCGCTCCACTATATTAAACAATTGGCGTCCAAAATTGTTTTTCCCCTCTGTCTACGCTAGGCAAAAATAAATTTTTACTAATGATTCAGTGCATCAAATTCTCTACAAGTTATGTGAAAGTTTTTTTTTTTCTTGAGTGAATCCTTTTTAGTGGATACAATTTTTTATTGCACATAGGTTATCGAGTAAGTATTTGTTGGAAATCAATTTTACTCATTTCCACGTAATTCTGAGTGAACACACTTTTTAATTTTACATTTTAACAACCGTTCCAACCAACCACGAGTGCACTAATAAATCATCTTGTATGACCATGTTTTGAAGTAAACACGTCTAAACGACCAGTTGTTTATCAAGCATTACGGCTGTGGCCTGCTTGTGATATGCTTCACACAAACGCCATCAGTACGTATAGGTACTCTCTCCATAATTTATATAGTTATTAATGTAATAATATCCAGGCCTCTAAGATTATATAATTTCAAAAATACTCGAGATTTGATTTGAAATTTTTTTATCCCAAAGATCTCGCGTAGAGCTTTATAGATGTTAAAATTATTTTCAAAGCAAAACGCGAGTGTTTTTGAAATTTGGTTTTCTTATATATTATTACATTAAAAAGTGTACAAATTTAAGTTCTCATTTTCATGGAATTTGTGGTTTCAAGCCCTTTTTTGTCTAGAAACAGCTTTTAATTGTTTTACTCGAAAGTAAAGCATACTGCCACCTATTGCTGTATAAATAGACGTCCGAAAATAAAATAGCTGGTCAGCAAAAAAATTCTGATTATTATCGACGAGTGAGTATTCCAGTCGTTTGCTCGAGGTCTTGTCTCATCCACTTTAAAGGTTGCCTCCACAGCTGCGTCGATTTTGATCCTCTACCGCGCGGGTTAGGCAGCGCCTTGAAGGCTGTTCGAGTGGAGAATATTCCTAGTTTTATGTTTGTATGAAATATTGTTAGTTTTGCAGACATTATTTGGCAGTACATTTTCCTCTTACGAGGAAACATTTGGCGTAGCTTTTCCCATAATGGCACTTAAAAAGTCAAAATTTGCACGTCTTTTGTTCCTATAAGGGGCAAAAACCAATGAAGACATTAAAACGGAAAAAAATTCGCACGGTAACTTCATGCCACGAGTTACTGCTTGACGTGTTTTAAATAAAATCCATTAAATATATTTTTTAAATACGAAATTCTGAATATTTTGCCTCTTTTAATGATTTTTTTTTTCAATACAAAAATATTTTGTAATTGGTTTTAAAACATGTTCAGGAGTAGCCCGTGACATGTATGTATGTGTGTGCGTGATATATATATATATATATATATATATATATATTATTCATTGTACTATGTTCGTTGGTTTTTGCGGTTTAAAAGAACAAAACACATTCAAATTTAGACTTTGAAATGCTGTTATGAGAAAACTGGCTGAGCAATTTTTTTTCTTGTAAAAGGAAAATGTACACTCAAGTAACTTCTACAAAACTAGCACTATTCCATACAAATATAAAATTACGATATTTCCTTACTTGGACGCTCTCAAGATGTATGGGAGTTAGAAATAAGCGTAAATATTTTAGACATTTGGTAATGGCCTTGCCTTCATCGAAACGATCTTGAGTTGTCATTTAATATCACTGTTTCAACTTTAAATGTTTCTGCGTACAAATAGCAATGGGTAGATGTAGCCTATGTTGCGCGCCTCTGCACACTGCTTAAGGTTCTTATCTAGGTAGGCTGCGTTGGTGTATGTAAGGCATAAAAGCGATGAAGCGTTAAGGGGCCCGCCTCGTTGCCATAAAATCACACTGCAGCGTGTTTGAAGAAAAAGTTTTACATGGAAACTAATACACGTGTGTTCACGCCGTTTCTCTACGAAAAGAACACACACTTCAGACGACTGCCCTTAAGTACTTTCAAGACAACACACGTATTAGAAATCCCCTTTTAGGGCACGTCAAAATGGGTTAAAACGGGGTTTTCAGGCTTCTGTAGCGGAAAATATACTAGCCGAATACATGTGAAACCACTCAAGGGTAGTGCATTGGACTTTACTTAAAGTGATTTCGTAAATAAAATAATAGGGTCTCCACTTAAAGTTCCATAGGAAATTTGTTTTTTTCCGCGACGACTGCACGCCTTAAGCATAGAGGCGACTCACCGTTGTATGGCCCATACGACGTCGCCCTTAGCACCATATCTCACTTACACAAACACATGTGCCACGAGGCGGGCCCCTTAAGAGCGACGTCGGTCGGCCTATGTAATACAATATCGCCTCTACACGCAAACCCAGCAACAGTTGCACAGAGCTGTACTATTATTCATTTTCCTATGGGACGCTGTGACTGCATTATTTTATTTGCGATTTAGGGTTCAAATTCCAGCGCTTATTTCTATTATTGTGTTTTTCGAATACGGTTGGAATTTCCCTGGATACGGCAGTTTAAGAAAATCAGTTTTTAGCCATTTTGAGAGTCTTGAAAATCGTGTTTCCTATAAACCTTAAGGCCTCGTTCTTTAGTTTTTCAGTGGTTTCGAAATTTTTTTTAACGCAAATTAATACATATATCTAAATCCATTCTTACAATTTTAACATTTACATATCATCGTCTGTATCTGAATTTTTCTGTTGCGATACTCAAACGGATTGTTAGTTTTCTGCCCCTGAAATATCACAATTTTTGTAAGAGTAAGCCAAAATGAAGCAAATTTTTTTTTGCTAGCAAACTGTATTTTATTTAAAAAAATTAATAAATAATAACCGCTCTGGCAAAATTGTGTATCGTATGACTGTACATAGTCTCCAAATTTTTCAAACAATTTGGTTAAAAAATATTCTAGTTATTTGCAATTGTTTGAAATAAATGAAAGATCATGGCCTTGACAGCCTAACATTTAATACAGCTCCTGAAACAGAAGTCGATGGGATAAATCTAAGATGGTAGGAATCAGTCGCTCACATATTACTTGTCGACAGCAATGTCATTTTTACTGAGCAAGCGGCTCAAAGAAACAAGTTGGGAAATAGGTTATACTAAGAAACCATCCCATTATTCACCTTCAGTGATTTCGGGGAAACCATTGAAAACACCAGATGGCCGGGAGTCGAACACGCGTTCTCATAAATTCTTAAATGTGATTTTCATTACTTTTCCATTGCGCTACCACAGTCGGAACGGTCTCATAAAAAAATTACGGTATTCATTAAACGTGTTTTTCCTAGTCCCATCCTATCACTCAATATAAATTGTACATTTGCTTTTATTATTACGTTCTTGTAACAACCCAATATTTGTATGTGTTGCGGGGCAGTTTCCGATATGTCTCTCTATAATTAACTTGTGTAGGCTCATTGATATCATCTCCGGGGCACCTTGCGATGTATTTCTTCAGATGAAACACTAAAATTGTGTTGCGATATATGTATTATAGGTGATTCGGAATAAAGTGAACACTTAAAAAAGCCCTGATTAATTTCTATTTCCTGCCAGTTTATATCTTTCCGCCGATGTAAACACAAATAATGCCACGTGCTTTTATTTACATAGGGTCGTGCAATGTTTACAACTACATTAAACTGCTCCGATAAATTTTAGCTACAATATCTACTCATTAAATGCACGGGG
>PNEQ01058591.1:17395-48073 GCA_003012365.1 Medauroidea extradentata | reverse complement strand
ACTTAAGAGCGTGTAGACTATCAATATTTTATACACACTCCCCCTCCCCAAAATCACACTTATTAACTACATTTGTGTGTTTTCTTATTCTGTGGCACAAGAAGCAATGCTGTGCCGAATTTCAGGTCGATGTTACCAATACTAAGAGTAGGAGGATTTTTTGCACCATGATTAGAGAATCTAGACCACTGTGCGGCGGTCGGACTAAACTCCGCCCACTTCCTTTCAGCTAAGATAAACAATTTATCAAGACGTATTTTTTATCAATTTATGAAATACTTTCTTCGCTCACAAATTTAAGAAAAGGCTCCAGCAATCTTTATTTACTTTATAAATTTAACAATGGAAAAAATTGGCCGGAGTTTGAGTTCGACCGCCCGGAAAACAGCGCCAAAAAGTACGAAATTCTCGGTAACTTGACGAACTACAGCCAAACAACAAGGGGGTCAAGCAAAATACATTGTTAGATAGGCGAGTGTCCAGACCTGTTCTTCTACGGCGGTGGTCTATACCTGCCAATCTTAACAACTCTCCTGGGCCTTATTTATAGTCATGGAAAAACATACCTTGAATACGAGAGAGTATTTGGATGGTATAGATTAGTATACGTAGAATGATGACTCGTTTACATCTAGCGCGATTATTGATGACGTTGCCCTAAATACGTACAGTCGCATAAACAAATAAAATAATCAGTCACTGGGCACATGGAGGTTGTACAACCATATGTAACGGTATAATTGCATAATGTTAACGTCCCTAAAATCACTTAAGTAACGCTGTACTTGCTTTTTTTGATCGTCTACTTTGAGAGGTTTACAAAGACTACAACCCCCACCCCCTCAAAAAATGGGTGTTTGAGAGTTATTTTCTCATAATATATCTGAGCTAACTGTTTCTCGTATTTGCGAAAGCATCATTCTGAAGCAAAAAAAAAAAAAAAATCTCAATATCTCAACTGGTTAGGTAGATATCATGGGGTGAATGAAAACAAATTTTGCGCTTATTCGCCTTTTTAGAGATTAAACTTTGCAAAATCTTACCATCACGTGTTAAAATTTTGTGTAAGTATATAGTTGAGGTGAAAATCACGACAACCCCATTGAGTCTAAGTGTAATCGACGATTCATTTAAAAACTTTTTAATTCCTTCACAGAGTTCGGATTAAGAAAAGTTATGAAATCTGTTTGTGGGTATTTACGTATTCATTATCACAAAACAAAAATCAACTCAATAACTCGACGGGTTCGATAGCACTCGTGGATTTATCTAAAACATTCCATGTCGTTTAACCCCCTCAGGGCTCGAAATTCGTAAAAAAAAAAACCTTAATAGACAACTAAGGCTATATTATGGGCGTCAAATTTAAGTGGAAACCGTGACGATTGCCCGTTAGTTAAAAAGTATATTCTATATATAAGTATTAACTGAAAACACCTCCCATCCCATTTCATAACATTTTAGGCACTTAGGTGTCAAATTTCGAAAAATCAATAAACTACATTCCAAGTATTTAAGTAAGCATTAATCTTAAGCAAAAATTGTGTTGATATCTAAAAATTCAGTGAGATCGATATATATCGATTACGAATCGAGAACACATTAAACACCCCCCCCCCCCCGCTTAAT
Source organism: Medauroidea extradentata (assembly GCA_003012365.1). Classification (NCBI taxonomy): domain Eukaryota; kingdom Metazoa; phylum Arthropoda; class Insecta; order Phasmatodea; family Phasmatidae; genus Medauroidea; species Medauroidea extradentata. The sequence goes on along the minus strand of PNEQ01058591.1, from coordinate 46,444 downwards.
TAAACATCTTTGGAACTGAATTTGAAAAATATTGTGAAATATATTACGTAAACTTCATTATGAAGCAAACAGCCCTTAGGGGACAAATTTAGAAAAATCTCTTCTTAGTGCTCGCCTACGACATAAAGGGAACCCACACAAAAAATTTCACATTTCTAGGTCCAGCGGTTTGGGCTGCAGTTTGATATGCCGTTCATTGATTGATTGATTGATTCAGTCAGTGTTCTCTTTTATACATAGACTAGCAGTCCCCCGCGGCTTTGCTCGCGAGTATTATTCGTAACTGATAATATTTACTTTAATTTAAAAACCTCTTTGTACACAAGATTGGTACTTCAGTCATCAAGTGTTAGAATGTCCAAGAGGCTAGTTGAACTGATTCTGCAGAAGGATAAGTAGCTATAGCTGTCCACGTGAAAAGCATGCAGTCTTAAGTTTGTCCCTGCCACTAACAGCGACTTCGCCTGGGCCTTATTTATAGCCCTGCCTGTTTGACGTTGTGGGGTAGTTACAGACACCTAAGGTAAGAGGTTTATCAAATGAGAAACATCTGTTTACCCTTTGCACAACCATTGGTGACGGTGCCCTCAATTATATATTGTCAAAATATTCACTTTAACTTTATTGACATTACAAAGTTTCAGAGGGTAAAGGTTTCGCGGAAATGTATTTGGTGCCCCAAACCTGAGATTAGTGAGATGATATATCGTCAGTTTACTGCCAAAAGTGACAATGTCAAAAAGAGTTAAAATTATAAAAATGCTCGGAATATGTATATGTTGTTCACGAACAATTGCCCAAGTTTAAAGTCTATTCGTCGTTTCGTACTGTTGTGTCACAGTATAGTAACATACCACATTTTTGTTAATATCTACAATTTAATACTGTTTTTAAACGAAATAGCATTTATGACTCAATCACTTTTGGCAGTATACCGACGATAAATCAGCTGATATTGTAGAGGAACTTAAGTGGAAAGCGAACTGCAATTTTACCTCTTTTAAAGACTACATGTAAATTGCACTAATTCGATCTGCCTTGTAGTTTTTGTGTGTCAGAATTGAACGTTTGCACGCAGCTTTTAACGGAATTCGAGCCCAGAACCTCCCGGAATTTAGACCTGAGTGACAAACAACGGCGTCACGTAACGTCGAAATAATTCATGAAAATAAAATTTATTGAAAAAAAAAAAATATCTGTGTCCTGGGCTCATAGAGGTTGTACAACACCACTTCTCGATAGGTTACTTTAGTGAAACTCCTGTATAAGTTGTTTCTCGCTGCTCGTTCCTGCTTTTCGGATCGTCTGCCTTGATTATTGATCAACTAAGTTTTATTCTTAATAATTTCGTTTCTTACAAATAAAAAAAATACATACATATTTTTTTTAAATATTTACGTAAGCATCACTCTGACGCGAACAACACCTCAATATCGCTACTGGTTATCGTGGGTTTATGGAAAACAAATTTTGTGTTTTTTCACACTTTTGGGTGTCGAATTTCGAAATATTTTAAATTTACATCTTAGACATTTGTATAAGTATGCAACTGAAGTGTAAATAACATTTGCTAGCCCGTTCAGTTGAATTAAAATCGATCATTAACTAAAAAAAAAAAAAAAAAAAAAACATATCACCCCTGCACAGTATTGAGAAATCTAATTTCGAAAAATATTTGCGATAATTTCTGTAATCATCATACTGAAGCAAAAATTAATTGTATATCTCGACGGGTTCGATAGATATCGAGGATTAATCTAAAACACGTTCAAGGTCTTTTCACCACTTAAGAGAGTAAATTTCTAAAAACCCTTGAATCACGTTTTAGAATACTTTATTGGTATCTCGTGGACGTAAAAAACACAATATTAGCCCGCTGGGTTCAAGATATATAGACGATTAATTGAAAACGCTTTTCACCACTTTTCACCGCTTTCACGTCCTTAGGTGGCGAATTTCAAAAATTCCTGAAATTACTTTTTGGGTATTTGAGTAAGCAATATTCCTAAACAAAAATCCCGTCTCTATATAAAAAACTATGGGATCGATATATATCGAATGTGAGTCGAAAACTCATATTACCCCATTTTTAACCAGTTTAGGGCCGAATTCGGAAAATATATTTTAAATGGTACTTGTGATACTTACAAAAGCACCAATTTAAAGCAAAGAGTACTTCGATATCTCGATTGATTCGATAGATATGGAAGGATAATCGAAAACATATTTCACTTATTTTCACCCCTTTAAATAAAGAATTTCGAAACGATTCTGAGTGCTGTCATAGACATTTGTAAAAGTAACCAATTAAAGTTAAAATCACGACGATAGCCAATTGTGTTTCAAAGATAAAGACGATTCATTAAAAAACACATTTTGCCCCTTTTTTCTGCCTGGGAGTCGAATTTCAAAAAAACCTAAAACTACTTTTTGGGTATTTACGTAAGCAATATTTTGAAGTGAATATCAACTCTCTATCCCGAAGGGTCCGATAGATATCAATAGTTGATTGGAAACACATTTAAGGTCTTTTCAGCCCCTTAAAAGTTGAACTTCGAAAAATCCTTAAATTGGCTAATATGCATTTTTACGAGTATCCTATTAAAGTAAAAATCACGATGATAGGCCGTCGGGTTCGAGCTCTATCGACGTTCCTTCGGAAACACATTTCACCCCTTTTCACCCCCTTAGAAGTCGAATTTCGAAAAATCATTTCTTAGTGCTCGCCTACGACCTGAAGGGAACCCCCACAAAAATTTCACGATTCTAGGTCCAGTGGTTTGGGCTGCAGTTTGATATGTCAGTCAGTCAGTCAATCTGTCAGCTTTCATTTATATATGTACAGATATATAAACGTATATTTCGTTTTTACTACCAAACCTGTGCTCGTTTGTATTCACTTTTGGAGTATTATTTTACAATATATGTGACAAGTAGCATAAAATAAATATGTATAAATGTGTTTAATGATAATTCATACACGTACAAACAGTCAATAACACAATATCGGTAGAGAACTAAAATCAAAGACGTACTAAAAATAATTTTTTTTTTTTTTCGTAAATGGCGTATCTATATAAATGAAGCACTTTACACTAATGTTCAGTCTGGCCGTAATTAATAAAATAAATTTTCAAATAACAACTATTCCAGATCGATACTTTGTAATGTCGATTTTATTTTTAACTATTCGGAATGAAACGCTCAGCCAGTCAAGTAATTAGCTGTCCAAATTAAATGTTACACTCTGGGGTAACATAATTACTAAATAAACTGATTCAGCAGGAAAAATATTCGAATGGCATTACACAAACACTTGACTTCATAATGACAAAAAAAGTTTCATTCAAAAACCTTAATATCGGTGTAAAGTTTAGATTGCATTTCACAGTCGTCTCTTGTTTAGCTTCGTGGTACGGAAAACGGGAAAATATTGTTACGATTCGGTACTTTGATGACCGCTTTGAATGATTTGAACATTCAGCGTTGATAGGACGACGACGATTTTAAATTTTGATGCAAACCCAGCCGCAACGTTGGAATGTCAGGCAAATGTGCAGTATCTTATTGTTGTGTGGAGAATATTTTTCTAGTTTAGAAGTGAAAAATACAACAGGTTAGCTTGTACCATAGTGGTTAATGGAATTGAATAATTTTTTCCATATCATAGATAGTAGCCTATTTGTAATAGATTACTTAAGTCGAAATAATCTATTTTATAATCATAATTGTCATAGTTAATATGAAACCTTAATAATAGCACGATCTCAGTGGTGGAAAGTCAGACACATTTTAAGACATAACTAAAATTAAGAGTTACTCGGTAGGAAATTGCCATCCCTGTTAGTTGTTCCCAATTATGGAGTTTGAACGCATATAAGAGACGCTGTAGCTATTTCGACAGAATAAAATTCAAACATAATTTTGTTTTAATCTTGAATGGAAACGTCCGTTACTGCAGGGAATGCATTAATTTGGGGACGCTAAAAAGGCAACGTTAAACAAAACTTATAACAAGCCAGGACAATATTTTCATTTTAATGGGAAAAAATGAGACATTGGAGTTCTTTCAGCGCTGTTCATACAAACGTAGGAGTAATTATTCAATCGTGTTTTCATACACAGCAACTGACAATGAGTTGACTTGTTTTTTCTGTAACATTTAAATTAACTTTTAAAAGTAAATTTTAACACCAATAATGTTCGTATTTTATCTCTATTACTTGGTTACGGATCAAGGTAATGGAATATTTTTACCAAGCTCAGTTGTATAAAACTTGACTTTAGAATTGCGCAAAAAATTGTGCATAATTATTCATATTTTTACACAGAAATAAGTTTTGGCTAAATTTACTATTCTTACTTTGTTAATAATTTCTTATAGGCCTGCCCACAAACACACGTACATAGGCATGTATAATGATGAAAATCTTGAAATAAACATAGTCGTGAGGCAAAACAGTAAAATAATATGCAAAACAATACAAATTAGAGTTTTAAATGTTTCAGTAACGTATTATGACTTTTAAAAATTGTACAAGAAAAAGAAAAATTGAACTCTTGACGTTTTGATAAGCAACCTCATTTACATATATGATACGCTGCAAATATTTAGGACGGCTTTAGATTTTCAAATTTAGTTATATTTTACTTTTTTAATACTAGGCTAATTATTTTAACCGTAATCATAGATAGTAGAAGTAAGTGTGAAACCGATATGAGCCCAACAAACGTAACGCACAAAATCAAGTACGTGCGAGATGAAGTATTCAAAAGTAAGGACTTACACTGAGAGAAAATTTAGTGGTAATAATGACAGTTATTATACTTAAGAATCACGTTACTTTAATAAAGAAAACCCTTGCAAACCCGTAGCCAAATAAGTGCCTTGCAAAACTAAAAAGGATGTTGTTATAAAAAAAATACAAAGCATATGTCTGTATAATTACAAGGACAGCCTCGTATTCGTAACTGCCATTTTATTCTGATCATAAAAATGAACTTATTAATTTAATAACTGTTAAATAAATAAATCTTATAGAAACTTAATTTGAGAAAAAATATATATCAACACAAATGATTCTAATCTGCATCCTCGCGTTTGGCGACCTTACCCACAAACCACCTTGAATTACATATTTTTTTTTTATCTTTAAGTGACTTCATTTCCTTAATTTTGTAGACCTAATGAATACGATTATTTATTTTATTTCAATAAGACGCATTCCAAGGCGTGAAATTTGTAAAATTTCCGACAAACCTTTGATTTTGGTAGACAGAAAAGATTTTCCAAGTTTCTTACAAAGAAAATCCTTGTAAATTTACAAACAAATCATTTTGCACGTAAAATCTTTGTACTTTAACAAACCTTTGTATAATACAAATACATTTATTGTAATTTTTTACAAAAATAGTAGAGTGTACAGTTTGGTCGATAAGTCGCGCACATCTATATGCAGTGCGTAATACGGGATATCATAATTTGTAGTGTCCACTCTATATGAAACTATATGCGCATAAACAATGAGCAGACGTGGTATACATACACATGCTTCAAACGACGTCTGTAGCGTAGCTTTGTTAGATACCTGGCAAACATGGTGGTTTCCCAAGAGCAGAGTGTGTTTATTGTTTAACATTGTTTCGCCATTTGTGTGTATGCAAGTGTTGCATAATTTCGTCGGCGGTACCCGAATACTGCAATTCTTAACGAAACTTTAATTGGTACGACTTGTGACAAAGCAGGTCATTAGAGACGATTGGCAGTCAACTTTACACAAGGACAGCACTTGGGAAAGAAATCGACCATGGATTTTGTTAAGGAACCAACCTGTAACGACTTCGGGGAAACGTTGGAAAACCGAAATCAGGATGGCCGGAGCGGGATCGAACCCTCGTCCTCCCGAATGCATGTCCGACGTGTTAGTTGCGAGTTTCTTACAGTGCGACGATAACGAGATTAATAAATCGTTTCCGAGAATGAGGACCAGTGCCACATGCCACACTTTGAATGCAATCATGCCGTTATTGCACGAATTTTTTCCGATCGTCTTATTTTGAAAGAGTCGTGTCTCCCGTGTTCACCAGATTTGTCGCCTTAACATTTATTTCTTTGGGGAAACCTGAAATACGATGTTTATAAAACCACCCGTACACAATAGATTATGTAAACAGATACATCACGACAGATATTAACATCGGTGTACGTGTATACATATACTTCATAAAGTGGCCTCACATGTGGTGAAACCTGCTCGCGTATGCATGGCTGACGGGAAGAGTCATTTGTAACTTATAATGCAGTGTATTTATCCTATATATATGAGTCATATCCAGCGTTATTAAGGGCACTGACGCGAGCAAAGGCAGGGATTTACTTGTTAAATTATATTCGACTGTGCTCGGATTTTTTTAATTACATCGCTTTCGAACAAAAACAATTTTCTGCACTGAGAATTGAAGAACATTGCTACAAGAATAAAAGTATAGGAAAAAAAACGCATGAAAATACTTGATAAACTGATGTATATATTATATATATATGTATATATATATATGTGTGTGTGCGTGTGTGTGTGTATATATATATGTATGTATGTATATATATACATGTGTATGTGTGTCATTGCTAGAGAATGTTACTGAGTCACAGAAAACCCACAGTTACATAAATTAAAAAATAAATAAAAACAGGCTATTTTTAAAAAATGTTAACTGAAAAGTAAAAACATATATGTAAGTTACATTTATCGTATATGTCTACAGAAGGTATATTCTAGGTTCAGAATAACCCCTCCCTTGGTAGCTCATAATCGTAATGTAGGCGTACGTAGATATGTTAAAATATAGATATAAATTTAGTCTTTTGGAAATATATAATATAATGCTATATGTATGTAATATAATCACATAATATTGCATTGTCACCGAACTTATATAAGTAAGCCAAATTTTAGCTCAATCGGATACCAGCAAGTGGTTGAAAAAAGATTTTGAAATTTTGCGACGGACAACTTACATTCATACGAACAATGCAAGCTAAATAAAAGCTTGTAATAAAAGCAGTAAGTACGAGGAAATGAGCAAAAAAACAAATAAAGGAAGCAAGAAACTGCTGTAGTCAACAAACATACAAGTAATTCCAAAATAGGAATATTATGGATATACAATGAAAAACAAAAAACGGAAAAGGACAGTCAAAACAGACAAGGAAATAACAAGGTGCATTAAAAAGGCGACGTGATGGACAAAGAGAATGAGTATAACAAAATGAACACAGGGACACAATTACACATGGAGTTGAGATTAAAAAAAATTATCTGAAACTATGCTCTAATCCTTTATTGATTCAGTCCTTAGTAAAATTTAATCAGAATTCTCATTAATGTTGTTTGTTATTTTCAGTCCATTAACCTTTGCTTCTCTTTAAGCTCGCTTCTCGTAAATTGGAAATAATTAGAAACATAAATAGGATATATAATATTGTTTCATACCCTGTACATGCACCTAGGATATAAATACGTGCTTAAAGTATTAAATTGTAATTTACATTGTTAGTATAAAGAATCTGTGATAATGGTAATACACTTAGGATCAGTGCTCGTTTCTACCCGTCGTACACATTTAACTTACGTAACCACCTCTTAATTTTTTTGCGTTCTATAAATTAAAAATTTATACAGTTATACTTTAACTCATTACAAGCGGAATTTGGAATAATTTAAGCCTGAACTCCTTCTTAGCAAGAGAATTGTTTGAATTAACTAGTTTCAAATACTAAAGTAAATATCCCGAAAGAACAAAGTTAAAAAAGATATTCACTCCAGGTTTCTCAGCTGCCAAACCTGAATCTGACATCTCTAAATGTGAATATGTGGGTCAGCAGTCCACACGATTTCAAGAATGACTTGATTAAGGCCATGAACAGCCTCTTACATTCCCCGCAACCATATTTGATTCAGCTTAGTATCATGCAAGTTTTGAACTAAAATAATTAGACACTCTTCCATGATACGAACTTAAAATCTTCCACTGTCGTTCATTCAAAGACTTTTTTCTATTCAGGTATTACTTACTCTTTGAACATCTTGTTTTATTTTAAATTCATCGCTAAGTTGTAATACGAATAGCGTAAGTTAATGTGCTCAAGAGAAGCTTGTTTTAATCTTCGATACATATATCAGGGGTGGGCAAATGCTTAACTGTTTCTTTTGTAACTTGAACATAATATGTTTATTTGTTTATTAAATTTTAAAAAAAAATCCTACGCTAAATGTTAGATAATAAAATAAAGACAGCGTTAGTAAAAGAAAAGATAAAGCATAGTTAATGTAGACTGACTTCAATGTATTTGCATTACTGTACAGTGCTGCACAATTAAATACATATAGGAAACAATTACAAATAACGAATGGATAAAAAATGTTGCTTTAATTTCTACTGACCTCTGAGTGAGTTCTAACTTCTTCATTCGAACGGGACTTATTCCTAATATAAATCATAATATCTATTTATTATGGCTTATAGGCGTATAAACACATAATAGTTGTTAAATGTATAACATAAGCTACAGCTCGTGTACTAAAACACAGTTCTAAGTGGCCCAAATTAATTTACCATATTAAGGACATTATATAATGAATCTTTAATTTCATTGTATAAAATGTTTAGTACTTAAAAATAATCCGCATGAATCATGTGCGAAAAAAAGTTTTGTGTTTACGATACACTATGCGTGGCTTTAATAAAATACATAAAAACCGTTCTTTCTAATATAATACATGACATCTATACATTGTATTCAGTATAGGCCTACTGAAACTGATGAAATGTGTTACGGCAATATTCGTGAGAGATTTTCATTGTTGATTTTTAGTGGAAGTACAGAAAGGTTTTGAGATTCGAGCAGCATAAAATTCCTCATATATAAGACTGCCAATCACTGCATGGGTTTGACGGCAAGATTCGCCAAAACCAAAATTGTATATCTGATTTGTGAGTGGTTCTCATTACTTACAAAACTAACCGAGTGAAAACAACACATCGAATTAAGGTCGGATTGCATTGCCAAATTCTGCAGCTAATATTTATTTAGAAGACTTTATTTTTAAAAAAGTCATTTCATTTAACGTGAAAATATATTACTGAAACACGGAGTTATAAAAATATAATTAGCTATTTTCTAAGAAACTCAACAACATTTTTTTTATGATAAACAAATCAAGGCCTTATATTCGTTTAGTTGCGTAGATAAATACTTTCAAATCTCGTCCAAATAATTAACATTAAAAATTATTCCCTAACAATTCACAGTTTTACAGATTAATTGTTGAAAAAACAATGTCTTTCATTCTTACAAAAATCTTCTCCCAAATTAAATTAGTCTTCTAACATTTTACTTAGATTGTATATTTCTAGAACGTTCTCATTAACTCCGGTAATAGTATATCGTATAATTCTAACCTGCTTGTCCATACCCAACACGCAACTTCACCACCCACGCTCCCTCTAACTCTTATGCTGCCGCACAATCTTCTTTGCTGCAGTGCCGTCACTCGCTGCGTTGCTCCCACGTCACTCCTTGCAGACGTCACCATGTCGTCTTGCCAACACCAAGCTGCCGTCACCGCAGCTTCGCCGACACTTACCGCCCCGTATGTAGGCTAAGCGCCAAACAACGACTGCTTACTTGGGCACCGTGAGCTCCATTTAATTCCGGAAGCATCACGTCCATATCATTTTTTCCCAACTTAGTGACAGACGTTTTCAAAAACTCACCTGCTGGAGTACGTAGGTTATCTCAGTCTCTTGACCAGGTTTTGTCGTCTACCAGGAACTTGAACGCGTGTAATGATTTCAGGTTTTTTTTTAAGAAGGTGGAAATCAAAACATGAAATATATTACATCTGCAGTTCATTCTTCACAAGTCATGTTATTTACGTGTAAATATAATATTAGCTTCATGCTCGTTTCTTCGATATTTTGAACACAGTTCATTCAATTTCACTTCGTTGTGGTTTTGGTTATGTGTAATGTTTACATATTTTTCGCCCCAAATGGTGATTTCGTCTGCTAACTTGCGACTTTTCTTGCTAGTAAGAAGTTGATCAATGTGCTGTCTACTGGGAAAAAATGATAATAATAAAGTTTTATGTGAGAAGAATTTAGGACGCATTAAATTGTCATCTTGGCTGACATACACTGCTTTCGTGAGTTTACGAAAGCGCCTGATGTCACAAGCCATTTTCCGAAGTTTCCAACTAAACTAATAGGACAATTTCCCATGATCGTCTGGGAGCTCGCTATTGAAGGGCGGTTAGTTGTATCGTCTGGCGCGTATCTCCCAGCCGGTCAGGGTGACGTCACAAAGATAATTCTACCTCCTTAAGCACTTATGAAAATTCACTCGCTTGAGTAGGGTAGGTTATCTCAATCACGTGACCAGGGTTTGTCGATCACCAGCATTTTATAACCCACGACCTCTACAGTGCTATTCAAGGTTTCAAAATAGTGGAAATAAATAAAAAAAACCTACATATATCAACATTATCAATATTTTGCCAAATGATACATCCACAGTGTATTCTTTACACGTATTTTGTTTATATTTAAATAAAATACTAGTATTAGTAGTTGACTGCGAGGCCATGAGTTGAAATTTCGAACACGGGTAAACTTACCTGGGGTAATATTGAAAAAAAAAAAAAAAAAAAACACCAAAACTTGCCATTTTGGCTGACCGACGCTACTCTCGTGAATTTTCATAAGCGCCTCATGTTTCAGCATGGATTGTTGGTTACAGGAGGTGATTTGGCGTGCACGCACAATTTGGAGCTGTCTGGTTACACTTTAGACGAAATAGCATCACTAAACCGAATATGGAATTATTAAGAACGTGATCGCAGAATTAGGAGGAAATGCATACTTTCAATCATAAATTCATATCATTGGAATAACATAAATGCTTGATTCTTAAAAGTTAACATACACTATGATTATAGTTCACACAATTTCGCTACGGCAATGCTAATTGGGAATGTCCCTCAATTTAAGATTACCATCATTATTTTCCTTAGACTTTTTAGAGGAGTATGCTCTGCTTCATACCACGAACTCCAAAATTTCGTTCTTAAATGGGTTGTGTTCTGACTAGTGATCGAATGCGTGCACGTGTATCAAAAGACCCTTTTGACCAGGTAGCTCATAGCGTGCGGACTGCGATCCCAGGAGTTCACATACATCCCTGATGGCGTATGCTGGGGTATTCGTAAAGAGAGAGAGAGACGTCTCTTGTCTAGAAGGAATCTATATGCGGTGCTCCATTCTCCCGAGTCCAAAGGATTAAGGTGTCCACGCTGGTGGGGCGCAACGGCTCGCTCGCCAACCCCCGTGGTCCACACTCTCCCCTTCTCGCCCCTTTCCCTGCCGTGGTGGTCGCTAGCCCAGTTATTAGCGAGATTGGGTGGCGCTGGTGGTAGGATAGATGTAGATACCGCGAGGGGGATTGCGAGGATGAAGGTGCGGGAGGGGGACTCTGCAGCCTCCGCACAGGATCGGAATCATTTCCCAGAGTGCTTCCTTCCTTTATTTCCTCTCTGGCCCAACCGCTCCCCTCCAACCATCCCATTCGGACAGACACCTCTCGCCCTACCTATAGGTCACATCTACAAGCGCCGCCCAAAATATTCGCGCAGATCAGTTACACCTTGTGAAATCGCGGCGAGAGTGATTTGCGGCAAGAATCGAATATTCGTTACCTGGAACGTCACATTCCATCTTCAAAACAACCGAATTATACACGCTAATCTGAATTTGTGAACATTCATATATTTGCTACAGGTTTACACAGATTCTTGACGGAACAGTTTCACTTAATGGCATGGAAAAACCACTGGAAAATCTGTGAACATTCACAAATTCCTATGTATTGTGCCAAAATACCACAAGTAAATCACAAAATACTCACGCATTCTCCAGAAGTTTTTTTACTGATTCAATAGTTGAAACTACTCGATTCGGAATCTGTGAATTTTCATTAATTCCGACCAAGCAAAACTGTTAACTTTATCTGCATTACTCGAGGCATTTTGTAAAACAAGTACCATGGTTCGCAGTCTTTTAAATTTCCTCACTGTAATGATGGATGGAAAATGCCCGGCGTCAAATACTTCTGTCAAATTTTGTAACGCAGATACAATGTTTATAAGGAAGATATTTCTACTCGAGCTGCAGGCGATTTAATTTTCCATTACTATTTAGGTTCCAATAAGCCCTGGCTCATTTCATATTCGGAAGCACGTAACACTGGACGTCTTCATATATTAATCGCAGTTGAGCTATAGGAAACTGCAGTTAAAATAAGTATTTCTAGAATAAATGAATTATTAAGACATTCCAAGTAAAGGGGAGTAGTCTACGGAATACCAATACAATTGGGTGAAGTTTTTATTATGGGTATTTGACATGAAGTACAAGAAAACTTCCATGAAGTAATGAATGCCTTCCAGTCCTGGTGGATAATTCTTTCCGATGAAACTAGGAGTAGCTCATCATATTTTAAAACGGTTATCTGGTTGTTGTAGAGAACATCAGCACTGTCTGGAAAATAAAATAATGTGCTTAACGTTATCGCAATAGTCTTTTATAGATAAACAGTTGTGATTTATGTAGGTTTCATAGATTTATTTATATAGAACTCAAGCACATTCTGTAGACTGTAATCAATAATATTCAACGAAAACATCTCCACTATACTTATTTACAATACATAATTTGGTAAAACAGGCCATTAAGTGAACATCATAGATACAGTCTTTAAACTTCCCAGTCCAGAACCTTGGGGGGGGGGGGGGGATGAGAGCAAAAGAGGGGTCCAAATGATCCTGTACCAATAACATTTCAATTTCAAGGTTTAAAATGGTGCTATATAAGCATTTGTCATACCTATAAAGCGACTATTTTATGTCAAAGAAAAATTCTTCATGACTTCTAGTACCAGAATTGGGAAAGTGGGAGGCGATGGTCGAGAGGCCAGACCTATTGCCTCCCATCTAGGCGGTTCGGGATCGAATAACGGCGAGGTAGGTCCCTGGATTTTCACATATGGGAACCTTGCTGGACGATGCCTCTGGTCTGCGGGTTTTCTCTGGGATCTCCCGTTCGTAGGAATCCGGTACCAAACAGTGAGATCTTTTTCAAAGTCTTCTCAAAGCGCATCGTAACGATAATATATTTTTATTACGCCTCAGACGTTAACTTTCGAAAACAGTTAATTTTTCTGGGACGACGTAATGCAGCAACGATGTATGTCCACGATTTTCCTCAATATCTTTCAATTCCATAGTAATAGTTTATTAGTCACGTTGCAATATTTACATGAGCAAAGTAATGGTATGATACTAATGGACTAAAAGGAAGTGTTAGGAAAGCCTTAAGTGCTAATTTTACCGCGGATAGCTTAAAAAAACTTTACAAGGAGATTAATATAATCAAATGTGAAACAGTTCCAGCTAAAACAATCCTTTAATGTTAAATATGTGAGGATTTGAAAGAAATCACACACTTCAGGTATACACACTATTGCGTAAAACTTGTTAAACATTTATCTGAGTGAGTATTTTTTTCCATTTAGAGGCCATTTTAAGTTAATATAAAAATATAACCCCAAATAGAATTTTTTTTATATTTTACATAAACTCTTACATTTACTAATAAACAATTAAACATTGTTTAACACTTGTAGTCATGCCAATACCGTGAAATTACTATTTATGAGTTCGTAGCATGAACCTCATAAATATAACCATGCACAATGGGACGAAATTTTTTGGCTCCATTTGGTTTCAGTTTAATATGTGCACGTCAGCATCTTTGCTTCGTGGTCAGTGATTAGATGTTTTAACGCTCATTTTTCTTAAGGTTCTACTGGAAAATCACAGAAATATGCTGTCACAGTAACCTATTTCTAATTGGTGCAGCCAAAGTAGATAAATGTCTGAACAAAGCTATACCATGAAGCAGACCTGCCGATGTGCACATAAGTAGAGTAATCTCGCAGATACATTCCAGGTCAGGTTGAACGCCAAAATGTATTCTTCATAATCACGTGTGTGATTAGCTGGCGGCTGTCACGAAACGCGTTTGACTACCGCAAGCCAGTAGTAAATAAGGAAATAATTCCTAGAGCTATCGCGTGCTACTCTCTTGTACGGTTATAAGCCAGTGAATAATCGACTGTATCCAGAGCGTGTACAGGACTGAGAAATCTAGGCTACTGCCAGATGAATCCGCGAAATTGACGTACCTCTACACATAAGACATTGAAACAAATGGTGCAAAAAGATTTTCGCTACACACTTATGGCTCTGGTTATGAGTAATCACGAGAACATTATATTTGAAAGATACTCTTCTTATCCGTAAAGGACTGCTGATTTTAAACGAACAATGCCATTTTAAATGCATTGGAGCATAATTAAACAATTTGAAAACTTTTTCGAAATATGCTCGCAGTATGCTCTTATCTGTACAACCACGCATTTAAATTATTGTAGGGAGAAATAAGGCTACAAAATTTATCGGAAAATGACTTGTCAGCTGCATCGTAAAATCCGGAGCAGTTTCACTGCAGATATGTGAAAACAACAGTGGTATTTGTAAAACTAAAACATTCTCAACGGCAAGCTAAGTTAAATGCAGCAGAGTGATAAGAAAACAAATGAGAATAGCACGCGAGAAGCGAACAGTGTTGTCATATCGCATTTGGTTCTAGTCTCACAACTCTCCATCAGTAAAATGCCCTAAAAAATGTTGAAATGTTAAGTTCCTTTAAACGGTAACTACACATGATGGTAGATTCTAAGTGCTTGTTATGTAAAATTATTTCCTGAAATATTTAAAAGCACAGTAACTTTATTGTATAGTCCGTTATTACTAATTGAAATTATAAAAATTTCACGTTTTGTACCGTTTCCCATTGAAATATGTTATGTTCTCAGGCAAAACCAGTGTTTACTTCTCACTGGTGCAGAAGAAACCATTTAAAAACATGCAGACATAGACATCAAATCTGTAGGTTAGTACACCTTGACAGCGAAGATAACTTTCAAGGTTCTGGATAACTGTAGTGTCTCTGCAGTTTAATTAAACAGACCTTTCTCAATACATAGAAGACAGCTTATCAGGGCGGATCAAAGTTCAGTAACTGCCTTTGATAACACTTTATGAAGTACTGAGTCTTCACACAATTCGAACATGTCTAGTCGCGAAATTTATTGCGAAAACATTCATATACATGCTTGATTTCTATATCATATGTGGAAATTCGCAGTTGGTCTTCAGCAGCTTTGAATGTTTTGGCAAAAAAACATTATAATTGACTGCGCAAATAGAATTACGTTACTGATGTACTAAATGACTGTGGTTCGAGGATAGGCACCTAAAACATGTAGAAATTAGATTCATCTCTAATCACGGTAATGGATTCTAGCAAGAGTATTTTCAGTTGTTCGGAAAGTGATTGGCACTTGAAGTGATCAATTTGAATACAATTCTTGGATAACTCTGAACAATTCGAGAGATACTTTCTGCGCATATTGTGTCGTGGACCGAGTTTATTTTGAAATATGTATTTCCAAACTAAAACGAAAGGAATGTAGTAACGTTCAGTGAATAGCCCTGTCTTGAAGCTTCAAAAATTATATCATATTTCGTTTATTGAATTACGTATCACGGATTAAACTCAAATCGACAAAATCACAGTTTTAACATTTTATACAATATTTTATATAAGACAAAATATTTCGTGACTCGTTTAAATTTCTGTTTAAGCAAATATTAAGTACCTCTCGCGTATTGATTTGATCAACTTGAAATCTCTACCACACCTTCAGATAGCCAACAGTTATGCGCATAATTTGTATTGTATTTCATCAAGGCGAAGAAATATGTAAAAAAATTAATACTCATACTACACATATTTAATGACACCCAGAAATAGTCAGTTTAAGGCCACGGTCACACTAGTATCCAGTGTTAGCTTCTGCTAGGTGTACTTTGTGTCATAGGTGAATAAACGCTTAACCAAACTGGATTATTCTATTTTCGTATTATATTTTATATGAGTATTGCAGTTTTCAAGCTCATTATCAACATTTTTTGGTAAAAAAAAATATGTGCAAAAATACAGTAGACTAACATCGCTGTGGCCTGAGGAAGTCGAGAAAAGCATGGTTTATTTATCTGTATCTTCCAAGGATTCCCGCAGTCACTGCAAGTGTATGCTGGGCTGATTCACTAACACACACCCTTCCCGATTTCTTCACTTTTCCTTTTTTGTTTTCCTGCTGTACGTCCTTGACGCTAGTCGGGAGTACTCTTAAAACACGTCATAACATTAAAAAATGTATTTTGTGGCTATTAAAATTGGTGATCAATATGATTGGATTCTTTGTTTTTTAAAGGCATTTACATAACGCCCGTACATAACAATAACAGTTTTACGTTTTTTTAAATAAATAACGGCAGTGGAAATGCTAATTTTTACCTTTCTTGGACTGATTAGAAAACTGGACAAAAGACAGCATTTTTTTAAAGTGTTCAAGTAAGCACGAAATAATTGTAGTCGTTATATACAACTACTACCGCAAGCTGAATTGCATGGTTTCAGCATGCTAGTATTTAAAACAAGTAAACATGTGCCCAACAACTCGCAGAAAATCGTCGTTCTTATTACTCTGTTTTACATAAATTTAGTAAATAAATTTTGACATTTTCGAGTGCACCCAATTACTGTTTGTGTTGTAAATTTTTGCTCAATATAAGTAGGCATTTTTACTTATAAAATGTAACCGAAATATCAATCTGACCTTAGGTTAGACTTAATTCCACTACTTGTTAGGAACGATTAGGAAGTTTAAAGTTATTTGTTTGGCAAGGGACAAGTTCCTCGTAGTTGCGCCGGTATCGGTAATTGGTCATCGTTAATTGTCATTTCCGGTATAAAAATTATATGAAGAGTTGCAGAACTTTCATAGGCTAGTTACGGAAGCGATTAGAAACTTTTTACGAATAAAATGAAAGAAACCTTAAATGACTATGTTTTTCATTCACCGTCTTGCATTTTATAACACCACTTACCAACTCTAATGCAACAAGCGAAGAAAATTTTTCACTGTCAAAATTCCATTCTCTTCGTAACCTGCAGTAAGTTGCATTGTTACCAACAGCACATAACGTAGACTAATAAATGCCCTCTGAAACGCCTAAATATATTGAAGTTGCACAAAGCAGAGTATGATCGTATCCGGTTACAGAGTGCAGCGAAGACGATAGTGGGTAGGACTGACTGTAAAGAAGGTTATGATGTCATCGTCCTAGCCTCGGCACAGCGCCCCGAATGAGAGCAGACAAAGAGAGGTCATCTGGCATGTGTCTGTTAGAGTCGTGTTCATTAGCTGCCAGGCACCAGAAGCTACCCAGCCTCGCACCATTCATGAAGTTATCGACTGTTGACGGCGCGGGAGGTCAGGCTGGCGGGCGTAGAAGATGACGTCCGAAGTGAATCCGATCCCCTCGGAGGAAAGTGGTTCTCATATTTTGAGCAGGACTACAGTCAATAAGCTTGCAGTCGCACATATTGTGCTGAGAATTTATGTTAAAATTAGCCCAATAATTTTTCAGTTGGTGAATTTGAAACATAACACGTAAAAAATATGTTCTACTTGAAAATAGAATAATACTACCGTAGATACATTGCCATTTTTTAATAATATTAATACGTAAGCAATATATTAAAGGCGCCACCTACTTGCGCGTTGGAGTCTCAGAAGTGACGGAGCTATAAGGGTGACAGTGAAGCGCGCATCAAATGTTGCATCGCCACAATGAGGCCAAACGCTATAATAGCGTGCAAGATTCCCGCAGATCCATTTTTACCAACGGACTTTTTAAGCGGTGACGGCAAAATTTTACTGGCGGAACGTCTGTAGCAAAGTTCAGTGCGCGATTTGGGTTTGTATGTGGGATGCGTAGCTTCGAAACAGTGTTTTTAATGCGCATGTTGTCTAAATAGTGACACTCTGTCTTTGTCCAAAGTGTGTTTTCTTTTCGTTCATTTCCCCCGCCCATTCATTCCGGCGCTGCTCCATACTCACCTCATGTCACCCCACACCAGCGCTAAAGACCTCGATGTTAAGCACTGACCAATATTTCTCATACACTTTTCGTACATCGCCGTGTTAATTATATAATTTTTGTTATTGCATTTAACAATCCAACATACTAAACAAAACCAATTGTTGATGACATGCGTTATTATAGATGCATTAATTCATTTCGTTGTCATATTAACATTTATTTTTTGTTGATAAGTTGTCCGACGGAGGAGGGGAGCTTCGGCAATCTTCGGTTAAGGATTTGTTTTCCGTATTACAGTTACGAGAGCCAGGCTTCTACGATGCTTTAATTTACAGTAAGTTCCATCAGAAAACGGCATCGAGTTTGTTGTACAGCAAAAACGTAAGAGTATGTAAATTTTAATGGCAGATAAAGCGACGTACGTTTCTACGCATATTATTAATTAATAATTTAATTGTTTCTCCTTGTAGGGGCAACGGCATTTTAATATCCACTACTAGGATTTCTCACTGACTTGTTAGGTTTCACTGTAGGTGTTTTCTTTATTTTTAACGAAATAACATAACGGCCTACAGCTTGCTTGACTGGCTTGTATTGTATTTTTATTACTATTTTTCTATAAAACTGCGAGATGATCGAGTACTTAATTGAAGTGTATCATCTTAACAGCACTTCTCTGTCACGCTATTAGGAGTGCTACACGTGCAAAATAAGAGTTTTGTGAATTTGATTCAGCCTTCACGTAGACTAGCCCTCCGTGATGTAAAACCGCCGTTGTGAGAACACGGCGATGGAAGTGCCAGAGGAACAACGGGAGTGGGGGGAGAAGGAGGAGGAGGGGAAAAGGAAAGGCCACGAGAAGTGTGCGGCGAAGAGGGGCAGAGGAGAAATTTGGAAAGGAAAGGGGTGAGAGGAGGGGAATAGGGGACTTCCCGACTGTGACCGTTTTTCCTGGATCACAATGATTTTGCTCTAATTAACTCTGCCATCCAGTAGAACAGAGCTTCCTAATGAGACCGCTGCGCAGCGTTGCAGTCGCCTGAAGCCTCTAGATGCAAGGGAAGGGGGAAAAGTGAGGGCGGTAGCTGGCTCGGACTGCCAACCAACCCCTTCTCTTCCCCTGTCCACTCGCTTTTCGGTTCGTTAGAATACATCATCTGAGGGGGACACTGATCTCTTCAAAGTCGAGTATTACAGCTTTTTTTTTGTGGGACCCGTACATGTAGGCTGTAAATTCGTTTATTGTATTGAACATAGCTTTGTCTCTGGAACCGCATAAAGGCTGAGGTTTTGTCTTGGAAAGTCAAAACAATGGCTCGCCAACAGATACGGACAGTTTGTTTTTTTGTCACAAGTAACCGAAACCGCGTATTTTTCCTCCGGTAAGTATTTTAAAGTTTTTTGTTTACCTCCGACGCTAAAGTGACATGGCGGTCAATAAAATAAAAACGACGCAAAATTGGACTTTTTCGTTTACAGCCATAACTTGGGAAAGATGCTACTAACTGCAGAACTTTTAAGTCACCCGGAAATAATATACTTTAGTGATCTAGCAATTCCCCATTCCTTAAATTACAATTTGCAATCGAATTTGTGTACATTTCTCAACTTGCCTATGGCATTACTTTCCTACAGTTGTATTGAGAAGGTAAAATAGTAACTTTAGTATTTATTTAAAGTGAATATCTTACATGTTACAGATGTGAGCAACAAAATAATAATATTAATACAAACAATATTTGCCAAAACAACTTGAACTCAAAAAGTAAGAAAGTTTCGATCAAAAAAGTTGTTAAACGCATAACTGTTTATGAACCCCACCCCCCCCCCTCTTATTTTTACTGGAAGGTTAATAAGAGAATGTATTACTTGTGTTAAGGAACCACAAACTTAAACTGAAAGCGTCACATATTTAGATGACAGATATTCGGACCGGAAAATACTTGACATTATGGTGACGCGTAGCAACTCCTGTCACGGAGATCGCCTGTTGTAATAATAACTGAACAGTGATTGATCGTAACTTTCACCAAACAACATCTACATATTTGAATGGTTTTAGTTGCTTCGACATACTCCATTAAGAAATAAATGACTATGAAATAAACTAAAAATAATAAAAATACATAAATAAGCAGAGTATGCTTTAGTCAACAGGATACATAAACAACATAAAATTTAAAAAAAATGGTATCGTGTCAAATAAAACAAGGAACAAACAGATAATACATGAAAATAATAAAAATAAATAAAGAAACTCAAGTTAACATGCGACACAACGATGAGACGAAACAAATCAGACACGAACAGAAAAACAACAAACGACACAACGATGAGATAAAACAAAACACAGTAGTTTTCCAGACAGACTGTATAACGACGTTTCGGGAGCTGGAATCTGTTTCCGTCATCAGGTGGAGAGAGACACAAGATTCAGGAACACGAGTGCGTTTGATGAGGAGACTGGAAAACCAGGAGTTTATATAGGGTAAACGCACTTATCCGTTTGTTCCTAGTTTTATTTGACCCGATTACATTTTTGGAATTTTATGTTGTACATCTATCCTGTTGACTTAAGCATACTCTGCATATTAATGTTTTAATATTATTTTTAGTTTTATTTGACAGTCATTTATATCGCAACGGAGTATGTCCAAGCAACTAAATCCAGTAATGCACTCCCATTACACAGACCTTTCAAAGATTATACCTACATATTTATCAAATCAAGTCATTAACGTCAGTACTTACTATACTGTTTATAATACTAACGTTATTCGAAATTATCTACTGCTCATACAAACTTTCATTTGTAAAAAATCTTCTTATTATTTTCTATCTACGTAATTAAGTAACGTGTAATTAAGACGAAATTAGCAAACCAAATTATGAACGTAAATATAATTTCTTTACTGATTGCGGCAGAGTCGTATGTTAGTAGTTAAGTTTTTGAGCCTGTAGTGTAGAGCAAAGTAAATGGAATAGCTTCAATAATTGAGGAGTGTTTATGGGGAACGATACAAGTGCCAAACATTACGTTTTTTTTTTAGGAAATGAAAAAAATAAAAAACCTGGGAATCGGGTCAGATAAAAACGACAAACAGATAAGAAATAAAAAAATCAAAATAAGACCCCAAGACAACACCGAGGCAAAGGGACAAACACAAAAAATGTATGACCAACAAAATAAAAATTAAAATACAACACACCAATAAGACTCGTTGCCTCATTGGTGCATCATATTTTTTGTGTATGTGTGCAGATATTTCCTATTCAATTACTTGGTTAAGCATGACTTTGTCAAATGGTCCACAAAGCGGAATATTTCTGGCTCTTACGTAAGCAGTAGATCCGCAGCACACTGTTATGAAGCGACTAAAACTGCGTCACAAAGCTGGAAACTTGCGTTTCTACATTTTCCGAGCTAACTGTTAAACGTAGTCCAAATAGTTTCGAACAAAACTGAATTTATAACTTGTATGACGTCTGTCATTATCTTCAAGACAAGAAATATTGCGAACACATTTTTGAATAAGAATTTATTGGCTAGTGGACATACGCCATTGCCATGAGCAATAGCGTATGTCCACAAAGCAATTAATTCTAATAGTAAACTCCCATTGCAACAAACATATACGTTTCTATTCAGGCTGATTTATTTTAAATAACTGGATGTAACCGAAACTAATATACAGACTAATGTCTAAATTTGATACAACAATTTTCCCAAAAAATAAGCGGGCTCACATCCCTTCATCTTCAATAGTTGCACGCTGCACAAAGATATCCCTGCACGTAGGTTCACTTGTTTGCTTATGCAGGCGAACACCACGTTAGGTTTCTCTAGTGTATGAACGTTACTCTGAAAGGCCTATCAGTGACGTTTCAAACGTAGCAACGTGTTTGTGTTCCAAAATGCCATAATCAAGCCAGGTATTGAATATATATCTAAGGCCAATTGCTCCGCAAAGTATTTGGTAAATTAATTACATATTTTGTTGTTACTGCTTATTTAAGGAACCGGTTAGTTCTGCCTATAGTCATATCTAATACTAAGAGTAGGTGACACAAGTTTTCGGGAAATTAGTTTTGCATAGCTTTGTTTCAATGATTTACGCGCATATTAGCAGTTCTGCTTCGTGGTTATTGACAACGTTCTTTGTGTGGAAGCATCACATATCGATGGCGAAGATGCAAAACATCGTATGTCATAATTGGAAAGAGCTCAGATGGGCGGATAAACTGGAGATGAAACCTTACTGGCGTGGAAAGAATTTTACAACCCTTTAGTTTGCATCAATACAATAAAATGTGCTTTGAAAAAAAAAACCTAATTTATTGGACATTCTTGTTATTGACGAGGAACAATGTGTAAAAATGTAAATACTACCAAAATTGACATACGAGTTTTTGCATCTGCACCATCGATATTTGACTGAACCAATCAGATTGAGGTTACTGCGACATCATACGCCTGTGATTTGCGGGTGAAATCTTAATTAGCGTAGATTTCAAAACTTTGTATTGCTTCTCTCATTTTATGACCGGATTATGAATATATGCACGGTAGCCTTTAACTGTTAGTAGATGAATTTCAGGGCCCTGTACTTTTCGCGAAAAGATTTTTGCCCTACTTTGTTTCAGTGTATTACGTATACACCTGCAGCTCAATTTCATGATTATTGGTAGAGTGTTTTTGTACAGAGTTATTATTTATTTGACTGTGCCAATCAATACATAGATAACTGTGACACAACACGCCTTTTATTTTCGGGTTTAACCTCCACACGCTGGGTGTTAAACATCCAATCACTGGCCACAAAGCAGAGATGCAGGTGCGCACGTAAGGCACTGAAACAAAGTGGTGGAAAAATCATTTCGCGAAAACTACCGGGCCATACGAATTATTGTTATTCCAGTAAAGTGTGAAGATTAGTTGCAATTCATAATGCTATTTTTCCATTCTGTACTTTTCTGAGATGAGACTAGTCTTGGATGAGAAGCTATAACAAAACCACACGACGCCATACGTCGACAATGACGTCAATAAAGAAGGCATTCAGCACAACTTACGTGACAAGGACTAAGGAAGTCTTTTGTTGAAAAACGATCCCAGCATTTGTTTGAAGTGACCTAGGGAAACCATGTAAAAACAAACCGTATGTCAGGATGCCTGGACTGGGTATCGAACCTGGATTCTTCCGAATTTGAATTCTTTGTGTTACCGTTGCCCCACCTTACTCCGTGACAACATTTTGCTCTGCGCATAGGAAATACAAAATAACTGGTTGACAATATTTAATTGTATACCTATCATTATAATTTATTAGTTGGTGGACATACGCCATTGCTCATGTTTCGCTTATCAAACTTGTGTTGAATGATAAAGTACAAAAAAAAAGAGAACAAAAACAGACATAAAAACACACAAAAAACTAAACAAGCAATCCCAGAGGAATTCTGTCAGATTATTCTATTTAATATTATTTATCTATGTTAGACAACAAAGAATTCAAAAGGTAGAATTAAGTCGAATATCGACACAACACCCAGACACAAAATACAGACACAAATAGAACCAGATTCCCAAAATAAAAAAAATGAAAATATAAAAATAACTGTGAACAATAGTCAAAAAACAAAATACACGAGACAAAAGACAACACAAGCTAAAAACAACGAAAAAATGCAACGTTTCGGGAATTGCGATCTATTCCCGTCTTCTGGCTGAGACACAGCTGGTCGGAACACCAAGATGCAAATGAAGTATATTTATCGCTAAGTATCGCCCTCTAAGTTATACGTCCGTATAATATTATTACTTATTACTGAAAGCTGGCACAACTATAAAGCTTTGAACTGTCAGTACCCGGGTTCGATCCTAAGTCTGACCATCCTGAAACCAGTTTTCAATTTGTTTTGTTTTATTTCTCTACAGTTTACGTCTCGTTGACAGCGTGGTTCATGGAGACGGTTAAACGTATTTCCATATTTCATCAAAACTAATTAACACCCGTGCCTCACCCGCGACTTGAATCCAGAACCTTTCGCACCGCAAGCCAGCGGGCCACCCGACAGCACGAGGTCGGCTCGGGTTTCAATGGTTTCTCGAGATCAATCGAGGCCAATGCCGGGATTATTCATTATCAAATTCCGATGTAATTCCCTTCCACTATAGCTATTTAAAACTATTCTTCTACTAATTATATTTGGCAGTTGAAGAGACAATCAAAATAACAAAAATTGTATTAAAAATAATTACAGAACTTGTCTTACTACGGAAGATTAATATACGTTTCTTACTTCCGTGTAAAGTAATGGCAACTTGCTGGAGTAATATATGTGATTCTTCCTCTCACTTAGACGGCAGGGTAGTCAAAAGCTTTTCGCAACATACCCATTCAAATGCCCTTGCTATAGTGGCAAACTTTCATGGTCAGAACGGACGGCTAGTAAAGGAACGACTGTATCTCGCGAGCGCCAAATTCACCGTGATTGGAGACTTGCGTGCGCTGCGTGCTGCCTAGGTACACAGGCGTTACACTTGTTTAGCAGCCAATCATACCCGAAGTAGCCTTTAACTTTTTCAGCCGCTCATTTATTCTGATTATTACTCTACATTTCTCCCGAAAATGTTAATTTTAACTTCTAAAATAACCGAATTTTACATACCCATGCCCCAGTTTGTTAAAAAAAAAAAAAAAAAAAAAAAAAATATATGTTCACTGCACGAAACAATTTATTCGTTGAAACAACTTATTTGTACATGAAACAACTTATTCGTTGCGCTAAAAAAATGCTTTCGGAAGAAGGTCTGTGAAATATGCATGCCAGATATCTGTACTTCGTAGTTTTGTTAATATTTACTTCATGATGATAAAACAAGTTATGTACGCTTCTTTTGTAATTACGGACTGCCTTGCCACCGAAATCTATGTCTTCCAACAAAGCGTTTTCCTGACGGTATATGCTGTTTCCTTGTTTCGTTAATGGGTTTTGTCCCATTCTACCTATACATTAGTTCTATTGTTGTTTAAATAAATCCATTATTTTTGTAAATTGAACACAGTTAGTTGTTCTCTTATGTCATCGTAATGGTTTGATATTTGAGACTTTAATCCAAGAATAATTTTTAGGAATTGGATTTCCACAGATTCGTTTTACGTTTCATTTTTTTTTTTTTTTTTTTAAGGTTCCATTTTTTTTCGCCACTATAAGTTACAAACGCAACTGGTAGTATTTCATAGAATATTAAATTTATTTCTACCATAATTTTGTTTTTAATTGTATTTTATATTGTGCCATACTGAAATTTTACTGAACTATGTACAACAGTTTTATTTAAAAAAAAATACTAGTAGGCCTACGTAAGTTCATATGGTAAATAATCTTTAAATTTGTCACTTAACCAACGTTTTACCAGAGTTTTTTTTTGCAGCTGTTACAACTAGTTCGAGTCTGTTTTTTTTTTCTGGAAAATTTCAAACTTTTTTTACGTTAATGAGTAGTATACCAACAGTAGACACAATTCAACTTTCTGATCGAATGCCAATGTTTGAAGGAATTTAGTGCTGAGTGAAGTATGTATTACGTAGTTTCGAGAAAGTTTATTTCAGAAAAATATACATTCGGAGAAACCAACTATTCAAATGAAAATGTTTTTAATACGTTCACTTTCTTATGGCAAGTAAGTGTAATGATCGGTGCGTAAGAACCACTTCATGCGTCATTGAACAAAGAGTATACCTTTAGCATAACTTATTAAGCTACTTAGCCTATTAACCTCGCATATAATGCTTCAAGAAATGAGTATTTAAAACGGGCACAAGACTCGTAAAAGGAGCTTACACCGCTCTAATAACAAAAGGCAGCTCTAAAGGAAAATAAAAAATAATTAAAAAATATTAATTTGCATAAACATTTAACCCTCCACCTCACCCTTCTTCTCATCTAATTATACAGACGCCCAGTAAGTAAGGTTCGCATAGCGAGGGGAACATTGTCCGCCTCCAGAGCCGAGGTACACTCTTGGCTGGGAAAAATTTCCTCGGCCGAGTGTTTTCACCCTCCGTATACTTCATCAGGCTGCGATATGAGCTTGTTTATTTTTTTAAGCCGGTGGTCAATTAAATAGTTCCCCTCCATGTGCTCTTACTCGCGTATCCTTCCGCCTCTTTTCCGTCCGCAAGTAAAATTATAACCTCCCCCTTTCCCGTGGAAAAAAAAACCTGAACCATCCCTACAGACCCCTCTCTATCCTTTCCACCCCCGCGCACAGCCCTTTCATTGCATTTCGCCGTGTAAAACTGTGCTCCTACCTACCTCCGCCCCCATATAAAAACGGCTTAAAATAAACATTGCCTCCCCACTGTTAGGTCTACTTAAAACTGGACTGCGTTTGATTAGGCAGCGCGTGTGTGGCCCCTGCCGTAGGAATCAAGTGCTCCGTTGCGTCGGTTCATTTACACAGAGCCATCGTAAAACGAGGGCGCCCGGCTGGAGCGCAGCGCACCAAGGTTGAAGGGGAAGGGGGTGAGGGTGGAAAGCCGAGGACGAAGTGGTTAATTAAAAACAACGGGAAAGAAAATATTGAATAGACGCGGCGAAAAGATCGGGCGAGTTCCAGGGCTCGGCTGACCCCGACGCGCCATGTATCTGGACCCAGCCAAAGCGAGGAAGATAACAACTGGAACGGTTCACACAAGGCGAGTGTGTGTTGAGAGCTGCTCGGAATTATTGCTGGCAAAATATGCATATTACTGGCGTGGGCGAGTTACATCTATAGGCAGAGGAGAATGAGTCCACCTTCCGTGGAATTCACGAAGAACGTAGGAATGAATAGGTCTATATATATAATCTGCACAGTGCCAAAATTAAACATACGTGGAGGTCTATTTATTCACTTACACAGTACGTTTGGTCTTACAGGAGCTGAAGTGACTCGCATTTTGGTGGTAAGTGGTTCATTTACAACCGGTTGTGCTAAGGGAAGGGTACTTAACACGTAAAACCTCGCCCCCAATTCATGTGGATGCGAATACACTAGATTTTCCTATTATAAAACGATTAGTTCCGAATTATTCAATATACGAAGCTATGTTACGAAACTAAACTGTTAAAGTCTGTTATCACAAAATGCCATAGACGGTCTGTTGTAGTTGCCTCACATTTAAACAGCCGCATAATCTGATTTAAAATACATAAATTGTATTATGTCATTATGATGATATTATAATTTAACTGCCCCATAATATGCTATTTAAAATACTTAATTACTGCTGCGTAAACATTCTCCAATCACTTGCTTAAGGTTTCGTGCAGGTTAATGTCTTTCAGCAATCAGTGAACGTTAATTTCACACTATTCAGTGTGAAAAAAAAACTTGTAATTTTAAATACTTACATTTTCCTCGTACTTGGAAATATCACATTTTGAATTTTTCCCGGCAATGTGTTGAGAAATTCCAAATTCGATAATTATTTCACTCTTCTACTATGCGCTATGCTGTGCCATGATCGGGGTTATCGACGAAATAAAAAAAAATGTATCTTTAAAAAATGAATATACAGTAATTATAACTTGTTTGTTAAGATTTTGTAGCACCGAAACTTGGCATATTCCTTGGAGTAATAGTGGCGTGTCTCCTGCCAGCCACTTAATACACAACTACATAGCGACGAGAAAGACACTGAACCATTTTCTGTCCAGAGATCATCATCACATCTTCCTTCTAAAGTACAATTCAGTTAAGTGGACTTAATGTTGTATAACGAGTCGTATAATGAGTTTCTGGAGCGGTCCAGACTTCACTGACGGTGGTGATGTTTACAATAATTGACACGATCACGTAGGTTTTTCCTTATGTCTTTGGCTGTACCTGCCGCA
Organism: Medauroidea extradentata; assembly: GCA_003012365.1. Taxonomy (NCBI): domain Eukaryota; kingdom Metazoa; phylum Arthropoda; class Insecta; order Phasmatodea; family Phasmatidae; genus Medauroidea; species Medauroidea extradentata. The sequence goes on along the minus strand of PNEQ01058591.1, from coordinate 18,425 downwards.
CGGTAAATTGATACTTTCTGGAAGCCCTGCTTCTAGCGTGGATCTGTTTTCACACCAACTATGTATCCTTACGCCAAACGTCAACAATAACATTGCCAGGCTGACGACATGCATTGTTCATCCGCCACCACTAACTACGTCATCTATAAAATATTGTAATATATTGTTACAAGTTTGAGACATAAACTTTATTTGTGGGCAATTCCCATGAGTTCTTTTGGGCTAGAGGTCTTATAATTAGGAATAAAAGAATTAAATTAAGTACTGGATTTAATAGCTCACAAAGTTACGAAATACACAAAACAGTAATCAACTATAACTCTCACAACACAATTAGTTATGCACACAATTACTACTGGTTCACAGACACGTTAATTAACTTTGACAATTAAATCACAAAAAATGTCTACCATCAATTAATTAAACAGTACAAATCACAATAAAATTCAGTCCTATATCCAATCAGGAGTATTTCAAGTAGTGAATAGTCCGCCGCGGTGATGAATCGTCGGGTGCTGCGCATCACCCCGAGAGCACCGCTGTCTTCACTCTTGAGGTCTTCGGTTCGACTCCCGTCGCGTACCTCCTTCTTCGCCCGTCAGCCCGCCGCAGCAGTCCTCTTGGTTCGTCCAACACTGCTCCGAAGGTAGCCGCCTGCCGCCTCACAGTAGACTTTGACGTCACCAAGATGTCTTCACCAGTCTCTCTCCACAGGCGTAGCACCTTCCTCTAGCACGACCAATAGCGAACTCTCCCCCAATGTGCCGATTCTGCGCTTTTATACTAGGCCAGGCAATCGGGTCTTCCCCGCATTTCAGGGGTCTAAAATATACATTACATCATGTTTCTGACATGATTTTAGCCACGTAGGCCGCCCTCGAAGGGTTAAAGCGCAGTTGGGACAGGTATCTATGACGTAGTTTCGGCGGGATTCCCACTATGAGACACTCGGGCTTTGAGTCATGGGCCAGCCCTCAAGGTGTTTCGACACAGGCCCCATCCAGCCCGCCCTCGGAAACACAGCATGCAA
>PNEQ01058591.1:0-17295 GCA_003012365.1 Medauroidea extradentata | reverse complement strand
AAATGTAAACATACGTTTTATTTAATTTCCTGAAAATGAATACATTATGTACATATTCCATTAAACAATATTCAGTATTTTAGCCTATGTTCACAATATACATTTACAGGAGAACTATTTCTACGTCATCAATGCCAACCCAACCATCTTCCAACTATCGTATAACATACGTGTTTAACTCACTTTTAAAATAATTCTTACTAATCATTTTCATACTCGCGGACGTGTAACTAAAAAATTAATTTGTTTACAATCTCACCGTATTGCTTTTTCATTTGCTTACATAATTGTATGGTAATAACGGAAGTATTCCTAGTATTTTATTTTCAACAGTTCGTTTCTAAAAGTGTTAACTTACCGTACGGCGGGTACAGTTGCTAGCAGTCTCGTGAATTAATTTTTGTACGATTGCTTTTGTCGTTTTTAATGTATTACAACCCTAACTGATTGGAGATGCGCGATTTACTCTGGTCGTCTGTATCAGGTACAGTAAAGGGCGTCGAAAAATTGCTTGTCGATATTTTTTTTTTGCGGGAGGGGGGAGCAACCTTCACATGTAAACAAACAGGAAATATCATATGAACATAGGTTTGAAAATGCACAGTTTCTGCACTAATTTACAGTGCACAGCGCGTAGGCTGGACTATGTTACTGCGGAATTGAATGTCATTGCAGTTATTATTGTCAGCAGCTTTTTTTTTTTTGTTTGAGAATAGTTTCCCAAAAAAATTTTACATACAACTTTCAAAAATTCTGCATATACAAATGTGAATACACTACTGTGAAGTATTTAGTCACTGATTATTGAGTTGTGTCAATATATAGTGGTATAATGCATAAACAGGTTTTGGATGCAAGAGTAAGGGCTACAAATTGTTATGACACTTGACTGAATATACACACTACAAGAAAAAGCAACACAAACTAAACTCTATATACAAAAATACAGTACATTCCAGATTACCTAGTTGAAAGGAGTTTAAGGCCGTCCAAGCCCTAATTAAAACAGTCATATTAACAATATATTTCTAATAGTTTATATGACCAATACATGTCTCATTAACGCTCCAGGCTAACGGCAGAGCACGCCAAGTTTGTATTTAATGAGACGCTCTCATATGTTTGAACCAGTTTTCAAAGGGCTGTGAAGGAAGCAGGGTCACGCTACTATAAGCTCTTCTCGCGCAGCTTTACACCTCGTCTTGGCAGCTCGTCGCGTCGTCGGAGGAGACGTGCACTTGTTACCGCAGAAATTCATTACAATAATTGATAGTTCGCATAACTAGAAACTTGCTTTGGTTGTAATCACGAGGAATTACGCAATTTTCTGAAAACTCAAATATTTGTTCCAGAAAAAAATTATTTATATTTTTACCGTACCAAAGATGTCCAAAACTTTCGACATTATATCCTTTAGTTTCTACATTATAATAATACAAAAAAATATTTTTTAAAGCTTGTTAGTGCCTGACATGCAATTTCAGTGAAAATTATTTCATTTCAATAAGTAAGTTGGTTTTTGTACCGCGTACGGTGCTTGCGGCTGTAATGAGCAAATTTTTACTTTGTCATGCTGTAATGTGAATATTGTGCATGCAAAAATGTTGCATAGGAGGATAAACTAGTCGTAGTAACGTCTACAAAACAATATTGCCTACAAAATGTAAAACGACGCATTTTACTTGAACATATTTAATCTACATGCGCGATACGCTGGTTATGCAAAACTTTTTTTATGACTATATGTATTTACTGCTGCTGCTTTGATATAAAGGCATTAACTTCTTTTGTTCATTTAAACATCCAGAACTACAGCCATTTTTTAAGTATAGCGTTTATAAATAACGTTAAACCCCTATTAGAGGTAAATAGCAAAATGCGAGAAAATGAATGAGAGGGATAGAGAGATTTAGAGAGAAAGACATAAACCGATATTTTCATTGAGCATAGCAAGAAGTGATGTGGGTTCTTTATTAATATGTGTTATTAGTAGTAAATTAATGTGAGCAGTATAGTTCGAAAACTAGCATGTATTGTTAGTGATTGTGTCGGTAAATGTCACCTTGCAAAGTTTCAGGAGCAGTCACTAGTGCGGTACGGAAATTTGAATTCCGCGCGTTCTGAGGTGCCAGTTTATTGGCTGAGGGGATGGCGAATACAATGCAGTCAGTGGCGTAGCGTGGCTGTGCTCCAAGGCGTGCGGTATTAGCAGCGACTATACGCTTTGAGCAGTTGTGTTGCTGCAGAGACCAAAGTGTATATATTATAGGTAGAGACCAGAAAAAATATCGTGTCCACATACATGTAGGCTAGTCTCCAAGAACATGTGTGTATTCAAGTAGACATTATCTTCTCACTGGCTTCTCGATGACGCAGTGATATGGGCCTGCATTTAGTTGCTTCTGTACTATTGGCTAAGTGTCAAGTAAGTCACGGACCAATTCCGAAAGTGGCACGAACTTACAGTTGCTGGAATTATAGCTTGGAGCCCAAAATAAAACGCGAATTTTTCAGGTCTCTAATTATAGGATAATTCGTACCTGGCCTCTTGTACGCTACTGGCTGTGGAGTGTTCCTGACCATACAAGTCAAATGGTTCCTCAGACAACTCAGTATTGTGTATAGTCATTGCTGGTCACCGCACACCTTGGAACACTCCACGCGACACTCCTGGACTCTATAAAACAAACACTATTTCGTACTAATATAAAATTGTGATTTTCTCCTCACTTGAACGCATTTAATTAGCACTTGAATTGCCTTTCTACGTGTATCTTGGTGAAATTTGCTGTCGGTAAGTACTTCATAGTTTAATTTGTAAAATTATTAGTTTATCATTAAAGCTCCCTAATTGAGATGACTACGAAGTAGTGAATACATATGTACATATGTACGTACATACATATATAAGTTCAAGCATTAATTTCACACAGAGACGAACTTACGATTGGAGTTGAACACTGTTGTAGTCTACATGTCCCAAATAAGCTGCCAGGGGGTGGAAATAAGCTTCGGGTGTCTTGGTGCTTGTCAGGTGGTTCCGTTGAAGCATTTCACAACTAAACATTAATTCATATATGATGCTTTTTCTTCGTAAGTTGTACATAATCAGTGAGGAAGATCGAGTTTCTTTGAGTTGAAGACAATTTTGCAAAAAAAAAAAAAATAATAATCTTACTGTGGAACCTACAGTTTGCAAAATAAGAACAAACTCTGTTGTCTACAACTGTTATTTTTGAGAAAAAAATATCAAATTAAAAGGTATTGAGCAATGTTTACTAATGTGATGTTATGGCTTCGCGCAGTCTTGAGAGTGGTTGCAGCCTCCCTGGTCCAGTCGGTGTTGCGGGTTGTGGGCGGGGAGTGTTTAACACGTAGAGTGGAATGAGGTGGAGAGCTGGCCTGGTCCCAGCACTAATTGAGCCACTGCCAGGGCGCCTAGGTGTGGATAATCACGAGCACTGCCAGTGTAAACACGTGCACGAACCCAAATGAAATGATAATACCTACCACCCTTACCTCACTTCCGCCTACCCTCCTCCCAAGACCTCTTTAGCCCTTGCCGACCTCGCCTCTGTCCAATTAGAATATCCTGCAGGCACCCCGCGCTCGCGACAGAAGAAAGTCCTTAGTTTAATGAGGCCCTCATGTGGAACAGCCCCTATACTCGCCCCGTCTCATCAGCCAACCCCCCATCTTCTCCGCAAACCGCCCTTTTCCATCCTTGCACAGCGAGGCAATAGCTGTGATGCAAGTCGGTGGTGAAATGTTCGTCATCAGCGCACGGGACATGCGCAGTCAGTCTCCAAGAGTCACTTGTTGAAATTGTACCACTTTTTTTTTTACCGTTTCTTTACACTCCTTACTGGTCTTGATTGTCTGATGTGACCATCTGTAGCTCTGTTTCGTGGTTATTGGCAACATGCATCTGCGTTACTTATTTGATTGTGCCAATCAGAACAGTTTTATCTGTGCCACCACACGTCTGTGATTTGAAGGTAGATATCCAAGACGTTGGAAGTTAAACACAGCCAATCAATGACCACGAAGCAGAGCTGCGTGTATTTACGTAAGCACTGAAGCAAAGAGGTGCAAAAAATATTCCGCAAAAAACAGGGGTATCTGTTGAAAGGGCGTTAAGACTTTTGCGGCGTGACTGGTTTGAATCCATGCTCAGAACGCATGGGCACATTGTCAACTGATAGTCGCAAGCTTACTACAACACCAACACCTCGATTGTAAGACCTTGGCGTCTATACTCTTTCTGGCGTAGCCGCCCGTAACGGTAGTCAAAGAATAATGTTAACAATATTTCAATTGATTAGGAAAATAGTTTGCTTTGGTTTCAAACACGCACGTACAGAATACGTGAGGATAAAAGAACCTGGATGATCTAACGTTCCGTATTCGAGTAACAACGTTACGGAAAAGGGTGAGTGAATAAAAAAAACCTGTAACAAACTCCTTTTTCCTCCAGGGAACAAATTAATCATATTTTTCGTCTCTGGCGGTGCCTGAAAGCGACGTGTTGCAGGCACAACGTATCCTGAAGGTGTATACTTTGTACACATGGTTCCAACCTTATTTTCACGTTCAGCAGTTAGAACAAAGTAAACCTACCACCTCACCCCCTCCCCAACTAGTCCATCTCCCCCACCACCTACTCGAACTGCAGGAGGGACGAAGCCACAAAGTGGAGAACTCCCTACGAGCGAGACATTTTTAAAAAAACCGCGCACGTTCCTTTTTCCTCCCTCCTCGACTTCATAAGAGATTTTTTTGGGAGGAAAAAAAGGAATTTGATTACATTTTATAGCCGCCTATTTTATATGTAGTAAAGGAAAGCTCTGTTGGCAAAAAAAATAGCATTAGACTTTTTTTTTAATGAAACAAAGTTCATTTGCAGTGGGCGATAATTTGTTTTTATTTAACAAGTACAACCACGCTAATTTTCTTTGCGGAAGCGAAATTAAATAAAGGAGCTTTTGTGTTAGCTTAGTCCTCGCAATAAAAACTATTATATTTCAGGAAATAAGGAGAGGAATCCGTCGGCTTCATAAAAAAAAGATCTTTCTCTGTGATATCCTATTCTGGACAATGCTGACCCAATTATGATTGTACGAAACGTAGCGATATTTCGTAGATATAAGGTACAAGTACACTGCAGGAATATTTGCTGCCCTTGCAACTGACGTGCGTAGTAATCTTGTTTTCAAGTGTATTGGTAGTCTAAGAAACGTTCATTAATTTCCATTCGAAGAAAACATTAAAATTCACACTGCCTCGTCACTAGTAAGGTTATTTCCCGATGCTCTTAACAACCGATGATAATTTTACAACCGCAAACGGGTTGCGTCAGACCATCAACTTCTGAAATTGAAAGGAAGATTCTGCAAAAGGATGCATTTACGTTCCCCCATACATTTTTGTTATTTGTTATATTTATCTGAACACCTGTGTATAGTCAGCCGAAAGCATATTACGATCAGTTTAATGTCTTCGAGTTTTTAATCTTCCGTGAGAATTCCTGACCAACGGTCATATATTTGTTTGAGGCTAGTAAATTTTGGTAGGGAAGTGGACGGCATATGAGGTTAGGTGAGGGCAAGAGAATACTTCAGTTGTTTCCTATTGCAGATTCAAGCAATGGTTATTTAAGTCCCTTGCCGTGAACTTCCTAGTTCTCGTCAAATGAGAAACTATTAGTCTATTAGACATTTGAACGGCCTACCAGCAGGGTACTAACCAACTCTTTCCACAAGTAGATCCACAGGCCGCGACGCGGTGCAAAATACTCAGATGTCCTGAGAAAAGGGAGGGGGGAGTCGGGAACATTTTTTTTTGTACTTGACAAACAAAAGGAGGACTATGAAAGAGGTCCGTGGGCGCTGGGGGAAGAGGGGTAGGCAGCTGGGACAGTGGGATGGCGTCTGCTGAAATTAGTTCAATAAGGAGTATTCCACGCATTCAACCACCTCTGTCTCCCGCGGGGGTGTACCCTGATCATCCCTCCCAGCCCCTCCCCCTCTACATAACCGCCCTCCTTCACGGTTCCTCGCACGCCTTCATATTTCCCTTGCATCCAAGAATGGTCCAGTACCTACAAGAAACAATACATTTTCGGCCGTCGAAAACAGTTACATAACACTCTATCAAGTTAACAAATCTATTACGTAAAATGAACGTTTGTTTGTCCGCCTTTTATGCTCTCCTATTCCGTTCATCTGATTGCAGTGAAACTTTGGAGAGTTGTGCGTGAGCACGCGAATGTTAAAAAATTGGGGAGTGGGGGTTGCAGAACGGATTACCGAAACAAGAAGTGTCGTGCTCATATAACTGCATGACTGTTGATTGTAAGCGAGAATGTCATTAATTTAAGTCAGGTAGGGATTCAGTTTACAAAAGACGTATTGCCCGTAGCAAATACAGCAAGACGAACTACAGACTAATATTCTACTTAATACCACAAAATTAAATAAAGGCATCAGGAGCGACGTTACAGTTGTATCAACCATCGGCGGAGTACTGGCATATAGACTATGCCATGTGTAATTTGGGACACACTATCCCTTATACTTCAAGATACACTGTAGGTCATTTGTTGGTATCTCAAATATAGATGTTTCTTAATTTGTTATAAACTTTGGGACGGATCTTCGCATGTGAGAATCATGCCGGACGATGCCATTGGTTGGCGGATCTTCTCGGGGATCTTCCGTTTCCCCCCGCCCTTTCGTTCCGGTGCTGATCCATACTCATCTCATGTCACCTCTCACCAGCGCTGAAGACCTTGATTTTAAGCGCTGACCAAAATCTCTCTCATCCCCCCCCCCCAAATACTCACTCACAAACTTTTGGAGGTGATTCCGTGTCAAAAATTAGGTATGAATACACATAAAAGGTTTGCCTGATCCAATTCATAAGGGATAAATTCACCCTTGATAACTGAATTTCAAAAGCAATTTTGTCAAAATATTGGAAACAACGTGAAGTTAAAGTTTCAATTCTGTGCACAATAATTAGTGTTACGAAAATATTAAAATCAACGAGAATACGCTCTTTAAAACTCTACCGTTCATAAAAGCAACGAGGGAGGTAATCTTCTTACTGACTAGAACTCTTGTGGCGTTTGGTTTTGTGAACATTATTGTTGCAAGTCACTTAAATTGAAATTTTACTCCACGTCGTTTCCAAAATTTCACCAAAATATAATTTTAAAGTTCAGCTTTCAAATGGGAATTTCTCCCGTATGAACAGAGTTAGGCAAAACTATGCCACAGTTTTTTTATAAATAATCAGCTTCCAAAGTTTATAACATTCGTTAAAAAACATCTTGTATGTATGTAAATGGAAATGGCAAATGTAACGATACTTTATATGACTTTTCCTCACAGGTATCTTGAGCCCACGATTTTTGGTGAAAAGAATTCTGCAACAGTTTGTTTCAATGCCTTATGTGCACATCTGCAGCTTTGCTTCATGCTTTTTACATAACGCATTGTTGCACAGACGTGACTCATTTGACTGTGCCAACAGGAACAAGGTTACTACAACACCACAAGTCTGTAATTTGCGGGTAGAACCCTAGAGGCTGAGAGTAAAAAGTTAAAAACAGCCAATCACTGATCATGAAGCAGGCTATGATTTGACATATATAAAACAAAATATAAAATATTTTTGTATTTAATAAATAATGCTGTATTTTGGAATGAAAATTTACAAATTTCAACAATTTTTTTAAAAATACAAAACTATAATTTTTTTGTTTTGATTTGTGTCAAATCACAGCCTACAACATTGTTATAACATGTGAATTTTTTTTTCGGTTTGGTATGCCAGTTGGTTTTAGTGGCGTACATAAAACCCTAAAGTGCAAATTTTGACGTTTACAACTCATTACGCAAAAACTATAAGAGATACAAACATTTACTAAGAAGAAGATTTAACCACAATTTATGTCTGAATAAGAAAGAAAATATCTGATACAAATATATATATATATATATATATATATATATATATATATATATATATATATATATATATATATATAAGATGTTGAAAACTGAGGTGAACCGCTGCCTTATTGATGAGATTCCAGCTCGGAGGCTAGTCTGGACCTCAGGGATCGCTTCTTGAAGCGTGGCTAGGTGGTGATAAAACTGCTGTCGTTCGCCATTGCCTGCGCACGATGACGTTGGGAGGACACAACACCCAGTCATGAACCCGGATAGGTAACTTATTTTCCTCCTCCGCCGGGAATCGAACCCAGTACCCTTGGTCCACCGGCTAAGAGCGTTAACCATTGAGCCAAACAGTCCGACCGCAGTCAGATTTAATTACCAATTTAACCCGTATTACAAAGTTGAGTATAAAAATTATTCTTATGTGTTCCATTTCACTTGTGAAAATTGCTTTGTTATATGAATAATTCTTATTGATTTTCCTTGGTACACAATGATTTTTTGTATGCTGCTTACACGACAGTCCCAAAAATCAAATCACAACACGTATTTGAATCGACCAGGCGTATGTAAAATGTTTTAAAAGTATCAAAGTTACTGATGTGTTTCAATAGTCTTAGGGCTGAGTTATTTTACACATAACTTGTAGGCATGACAATTTCAGTAAAAAAATTTTTTTGTCCAGCTAAATCCCTGCACATTTTAACTATTTACGAACTTAATGTGCTTTGCTGATGTCTGCCTCCACTTTATTAGCTGATTTGAGTTGTATTCATAATTTTCAAAGTTTGAAGAGAGTTTGATGTCGGAAAGCCAACTATAAACTCCATATATACCCTTCGAATATTCATACGTCATATTATCTATACAATGGCTTAACGTTGAGATTTCTGTCATTAGCATTTTTCATTATTTTCTCAAACTAGTTGCAATGTTATTTACATAAATGGCAAACAAAAAAGGGTCTATAACTATATATTTGTTAGTTGTGTAATAACTATTTATGTAAATAGCCTACTGTTGATGAGAATATCATTTTAACTTCTATCTGATAAGTATTATTTAAAACAATCATTAGCACACTCTCTAAACACCAAATTTATAAATATCTTTTGGACTGATGCTGTGGCAGTGTCAAAAGCTTTCAACAAATAAAAAAACAACCCTACGGCGTAGTTTTAACTATCAATAATTTAAATTAATTAATTATAATAAATTATTGCGGATTGTATACTTTTACCTGTTTGAAATCACTTTCGAGTCCTGTAAAAGTTTGGATTTATCTAAATAACCTATTAATATATATATTTTTAAATATTTCTGTGCATTTTTAAAAGACACTTAATTTAAAAAGCCTGCAGTTTTCGACACTATTTGAATCACTCTTTTTAAAATAATTACTTAAATTTGGTCAGTAAGATCTTTTACGAATATTTCATCTAGACATTGTTGAATTACGCTATTTAGAATACAAAAGGTTTGGCAATAGGATTTTTACATAATTTTACCATATAAGATGGTAACTTGTGAAACCAAGTACTATAATACATTTCAGCTTATTATTACGATATATGACTTTCATAAATACTTTCAGGAGTAACATAAATGGAAAATGAAACATTTATTTGTTCCCGTGTCGTGCTGTGTAAGGTGTTTAGAAGTACAGTGACAGTACAATTTTTTTAAAAAATCCTGAGCTATGTTTAGTTCATCTTCATCTCAAACGTTATTAATCCTCATTTTTAACTTATATATATATATATATATATTTAATTTTTTACTTTTACTAGCCACTGTTTTCTAAGTTATTAATTCAGCTGCTCTTATTGCTATCCTTACAAATAAGGGGGATTATTATGCACGGGATGTGCAATATATTTCTTTCACATTAATTATTTTATAATTTTTGTATGGTATTATAATTTGCGCAAATGAAAATCTTTGCTTTGATGGTATAATATTTTAAGTTTTAATTGTTGTTTTGTGTCTGGAGAAACCCAGGATTTATTAGCGTTCATGTTAGATTTTATTATTTTGTTAATAGGAAAATACTCCTCAAAATACAAACAATGTTTTTACCATGGGTCTGAGTTTAGAAACTCAATTGTTTGTTGCAAAGACTTGTTCGATTTTTTAAACGCAAAACAAAACCAACAGTTTTCGTAAAAGCTCGTTTATAAAAAAAACTAATACCTGAATTTATTACTTAAACTGAAAATGTAACAGGCATTAACTGAGCTTAGTGATAAGATAAACCATATTCTAGGCTATGCACTGACGTATTACAAGAGTCCGTGGTTGTGAGAATACGGCCAATAGCAGTAGCAGAGCTTATAGTTACTCTACCAGTTTTGTCACATAGAGAAATTTAATTAAATCACCTTAATATATTAACGTATTCACAACAGATGTTCTTGTTCAGAAAATTTATATTTGATTATGAACATTTGTTGTTATGAATTTGGGATAAATTTTTCTCAGTAACTTTAGCATTTTCTGCCGTTTTTAAAAGAATAGAACGTATCTCCAGCAAATGTTCAATAAATACATATTATATCCAACAAACAAAAATTTACTTTTTTTATATTTATAGCGAACACCTCAAAGTGCTTATCAAAACTATGCGTTTTATTGTTGTTTAAAATATCCCTAACCTAACAGATATGCAAAAACCACTATCTCTTAATTAATTTTACGACAACTGTTAGCTAGATTACACCTAATAATTGAAGTTCCAAGCACTTACACCAATATTCTGTTAAGCAAATAAAACAACAAATGCTACATTCAAGTAAGAACCATGTTCTTTTACTATACAAGCCATTAACGTTTACAAAAAAAATTGTCTACGTCTCACCACTATGTGCACAAGAAAACCAGAGACGACGGCGCCTTCAAGATAATGCAGGAATTAGAACTTTTGTGACATAGACTTTTTTTTATAAAGAACACTTCGGAAGCACACATGATAGTCTTCTTTGTCGTATAAACGTGATACCCGAGAGGAAACAGTGATACGACACCGTATCAACCGTTTAAATACGCATTTTTATACGTCAGAAACTTAGTGATTTGCGAGGTTCCGCTGCGTCAAACTGTGCACTCCTGGCTAATGTATGGACGTAAGGACGTAAATTCCGTGTGTATAAATACAGCTCTAAGTATATAAATCATTTATTGTTGCTAGTTTTTTTTAATTCACGGGAAAGTCATGCATCATGTTCGTGAATGACAGGTCAAAGAGATGAATGACGAGAGCCGGACGAGTGGAAGAGCAATGCTTATGGCGAATAACAGTAGTCCGACAGATCGCCGACACGAGCAATACTTCACCAGAAACGCAGTGACCTGACAATCTATGTGATTCGTCCCTCATTCCGCACAGGGACTACTGACTACTTATACATATTTTATATTACTATATTAAATTAACGTTCTCTACGAGGGCGGGTAGGGCTGAAGTGTACGATTCTCCGAAACACGTTCCACGAAAGCCTTTCAAAAATGTTCGCAGTAATTAGTTCTCTCTAGTGACACGTACGGCCTAGAGTTAAGTAAAATAAATGTAGCCGTGGAACAAATATTTGACTGGGTTTCACTGCCTCGTGTTTCCTCGTGATGGCAAAAGTCGTTTCGTTGGAGGCATTTTTTACATGCACATAAGTACCAAGACAATTACAAGGCAGAGATAAAACCATTTCATAAAAAAAATTATTTGTTTATTTGCTGTCCTCCGTAGTTTGTAGTTGATAATATTAACAACATTAATAAAACATTTAATGATATTAATTCTGGTTGGAAAAATTAAATTGGCCATATAAAATAACTAACGTTCTTTCACAACAAACCTTCCACCTACTAATGCCAGAAAATTTGATAGTTAAATTTTGGCATGGATTAAATCTATGTATTTATTTATTTGGATATTTAAAAGTTTGTTTAAATTTTGGAAATTCAAGGAAGGACAAAATTTCCCCGTAAAAATACTGATTTCTGTGAAGCAAAGTTGTTTTATTTTTAACGTAACTATATAAAAAAATAATAATAATATTAAATATAATTTCTCTGGAATATATACAGCGAAAGTTAAATATCTTGGTATATGTACATGGCCACACATAAGTACCCTTGTGGAAAATAGATAACCAGAGTTATTTAGGTTCATAATAGACGCCAATTCAGAAAGTTTTGAGATTTATGTACTTAAATAAGCACCGAATCGCGTATTTTTAATTAAAAAACTAACAACATCTTATATATACAAAAAATAAAGAAAATACTAATTCAGTTACTTTTAGACATTTAAATATTTCCGTTAGTATGCTAATTCATTTTATTGTATTTTTATAAGCAACATGGAAACACGTATGTACATTTTAACACCAGAATTTCAAGTGTTTTTTTATCAAAGTCATACAGTGAGAGTCTTATGAATGTCTTGGCAGGGTGCCAACATTCTGCTGACTGAAAATTGTAAAATAAAAACGCGCATTGTTCAATAGGATCAGATCACAGCAACAATCAATATGAGTAAGTCGTTCACAGGGAAATCATACTAGATGTACCTAGAAGTGTATATTCCAAACATGTTGCATTTAATAGACAATACATCTCGCGAAGACGGCAATAAAGAACTCCCATTTCAAAGGAATTAAATATGTTATTATTATATAAATTACAATTACTTTTATAATGTTTTATTTAATCAAGTTAAAATCTAAGCAATTGCAATCATGCAAAACATGTTTTACTATTATAAAATAACGTTTGAAAAAATGTAATTAAATTCGGGGCAATTATTTTGTACGTCGCAAAGTTTTAATACTAAAAAAAGCAAGAAACTATTTTTAAAAAATATCCCTGATCGAAGAATCCATTCAGCAAAAAGATATCATTGTACATTGTTTTAATGCTGAAAAATTGATCTACAAATCATGTGCGTGAATGTACTGACATGTTACATCGATACAGTCTATTTCAAAAACAATAAGCGTAGTTTATGTATTTAAACAAAAATGTATTAAATTTTGCAAATTGCGAGATTAATTGTATGCCGAAGTAGACACGTATTACTGTAACTATAAACTTATTTTTGGCCGTTGTATATTGAGAGTCAAGAGAGAGTGTGGCATTTTGTGTGGTTACAGTTTATAAAGAAAGTAAGTCGAATATTTGTGTTTAGTTTTCCTGTAAAGTGAATACAGTTGGAATAATGGTGCCCCAAAAGTCGACCTTAAAATTATACGAAGAAAAAAATACCAAAGAAATTTAATTATGAATGTACAAATTGGATTATCTGATGTTTATAAAGTTAATTAATTTTTCTCTTTGAAAAAACTACTGATATTTTTGAAAACCGGCAAAAAACCAAATTTCATTCCAAATATATCGAGTCGAATCCCCTTGAGATATACATTTTTGTAAAGTTAGGTTTTGCGATATGCTTTAACCATCATCAAAGGATGCGTTATCCTGAGAGCACGGCGTATGTACAAACTTTTTTCTTGGCGGACGTAACACTACATAACGGTCGTTGTGTTATTGTCAGAGCAACATGCGTGTGCTTTTTTCCCTGCAAACAGTGCATCCTAGGTAGTTTCAACAAGAGGGTCTTTTTGGTTCCTTAAGATATACAGTTCAAATAGACAACATGAACTGTTCATAAAACCAGGCGGCTAAGAAATTTTATGAATTAAGAGGGTGCCACCCTAATTATTTTGATTACTTTGAAATGTTAGACAGACGATTTCTCAACAGGTTGAACATTTCAGTAACACTTGATATAATCCACAGAATTGTAACATAACTCCAAATATTTTTCTGTAGAGTGCCAAAATAGCTACTATTTTTTTTAACTTTATGTAGAAGATTTTATACCATCCTTAGTATTCACTTGGTTAAAAAGTGTCCCGTATAATTTCTACTTACATTTTCATAAACTATCATCTCTCAAAGGTAGGACTGTTAATTTTCTTTACGTCCTAAATACAATGCAGAATTTACAATGGAATACAAACCCCTCTTTAGAATATAAACAGTGTTTAATGTATTTGTGACTTGCACATCTCTGAAATTGTTTGGAGTGAAATCATGATTTTTCACAGCGAGTAGCGTCGACTGTTCTATAGCTGTGATTTATTTGCTTCGAGGATTTGCTGCAGGGTGCATTCTTCCTAGACATAACTACGTTTCCAAGCTAGGTGTAGTCAGTGTGGTCAGCTGTAGCAGAGTATTATGAACAGCGCCAGCAATTCTCTCTACTGAGCGAACCGGAGTTGGTCCTCCATGCATTGCCTCGTTCCACTTTATCCACCTTCCTCCTTTTCCTTTCCACCTATCCCTTTTCTCTCCTGATTATTCCGGAGTTTCATTAACTAGGAGTTGGCCCTCGTTAATACACAGCTGTCGGCGATTCTTCAAACACAATGAGACTTGCCCATTTGGTGGGAGGAGGAGAAGTAGGAGAAGGGGTGGGAAGAAGGAAGGGTTGAATGTTGGAAGCATGTCGAGGGGCAAGAGGGGAGAGATTCTTACGGTAGAACCATAGTTTGAATTAATTAGCGTGGCAACAAAGGGACGGGGCGTGTTGGTAATTTCCACGTTTCGGCATACTTCCTAGCCAAGTTAAAGGGCTGCTTCCGAACCCCACCTCCACCCTCCCTTACTACGCCGTTCTTGACGTCGACGGAGTAGGAATTATCAACCCCGACAGCGAAATATGTCTGATACGGCACGTTTGCCAGTGACATGTATGTCCGATGGGTACGAAATTGTTGGCTATTTTAGTCGTCCACGTAGTTCAAAGGTTCAAAGGCCGTCAGCTAAGTGGTCTGAGCACACACACAGACCCCAAGATGAACTGGCCTTAGGATTCCTGTTTCATCAGTTCAAAGTCAAAAGGTACTTATGTTCGCACCATTCAACTGGTGAACTGCCGAAACTGAGAAGTTTCCTTTACCAACACCACAGATACGTGTAGACAAACATTGGCGCCACAACCTTAGGCGGGGGGGGGGGGGACACGTTCTCCCCCCTTCCAATAATAAGTCTTTTCATTTCGCCTCCCCCAATGTATACATTATGTTTCTTAGCTTATTTAACTAACTTTGGGACGTGATTCTTTATAAAAAATGAGGCACAGTTTCACAATGAAATTTCTATGCAGCGCAATTCGCAAGACATCAATTCACAGTTGAAAATTTAATTTCAAAATGTTGGATTTTTTCTAAGATTTTTGGCGGGTTTCGAGTTTAATAAAAGTGAATACAAGTCTTTGTATTGTAATTCTTTATGTTTGCGTACACGCGTCGAATATTCTTATTGCTACACCAGCTTAGAAGTGTAACATTCAAGTTTTCGTGATGTCTAAATTAATTATTTTGTGTGAACAAGGTCCAACAGGTATGTCAACTGTGTTTTTACGAATTTTTTCACAAAAACAATTTTTCTAAAAAAGAAAGTTGCTATCGTAACCATCTATATAATTAACATATTTTAGGTATGATAAAAGCTTAAATAACCCCATTTTGCACATTGGAACCCCAAAATTATGCGTAAGAGGACCCTGGACCTCCCGTTTTCTTTTGGGGATGGGTGCTTCTCAACAATTAAATACATTTCAATTTCAACCCCCCATTCTCCCCAGCAAAAAAAAATATGAGCTTGCGACGCCCATGTTTATAAAGACTGCGTTAACAGACGCGGAGGAATCGAATCTCGGGAACGGTAGACACATACACTTCTGTATGTGAGTTTCTCACCTGCTGCTGAAAGAGAGGAAAATCTATCGATAACTACATAACAGAAATTTAGGGAAACTATTAATTTAATGAAGACATTTCATACAGGTGTGCACAGACAAAGCTGTGTCTGTATTCGGCTGTCTAAGAGAGATGAG
Source organism: Medauroidea extradentata (assembly GCA_003012365.1). Lineage (NCBI taxonomy): Eukaryota > Metazoa > Arthropoda > Insecta > Phasmatodea > Phasmatidae > Medauroidea > Medauroidea extradentata. Next base: position 1,434 of record PNEQ01058591.1, on the reverse strand, counting down.
AAACTATTTGAGAACATATATTGTTTTTTGAATAATTTCTACCGAAGGAGAAGTACCATTATTTCGTTGAAGTTCTTAGTAAATTGGTTAGATGACATCCTTGCGACATTAAATTGGTTATTATTGAAACTTCACTGGTAGTTACTTATATTCTTGTTTTTTTTTTTTTTTTGTCACTTTGTGTTTTTTCTACGATCGCCTCACGACCAGTATTCTATAAAGCCACTTCCAATCACTAGGTTGCAAGTGCGAATATTATTTTAGAGCACCGGCTGAAGCTATTCTGACAATCCATTCACGTCTGATTTACATAACGGCTCGACTATAATTTGATATTATGACAGTGTGTTGAATTAGCGGTGGGTTTTCGTAGGTCGTGTTCGAGGAAAATTCTCGTGTAAACTCGATCTTGGAAATACTGCTTCCGACTTCCTTGATTTGTCCTAGGGTCACATATTTACTTACACTTACGCCGAACATTTGTGAATCATTAAAATAATCTGTGTTAGCATTTATGTTCGCTTCGCTACAGTAGTTCACCGAAAATAATATTTTCTGGCAACAATAATATAATTTTTATTAACCTTGTAAAATTTATCTTGTGTTCACAACAAAAGCAATTAGGTGCCGCCATTAAAATGTTAAGGCCACCAAAATTATTTCGTGTTTACAACAATATTATTTAGCAGGAAAGGCGTCCCATAAACTGGATGTGAATTAGCGGTGCAAGCGTCTATCAAATAAACAGAAATGTGAATGTACCAGTTGCTTTGTGCACCGGGCGTCCATGAAAGCATTCCTGAGGAGCAAAAAACTGTGACGGAGGCCTAGACGCCTGTCATCCCGCTAGTTCTTTCATTGCATTATTCCACGCTCCCTCTTTTTATCTTGCCTTGAAAAGCCAGGGGGAGGGTGTCATCCCTTAGCTTATTGTCGTGTGGCACGTCGAGCCTATGTTAAGTGGAGACACAAAGACACGCAGTTGGTCAAGCGCGAGGAAGGACAAGAAAACAGAGAAACTGGGGAAGCACGATTTTATTACTATAACAAGAGACTTGCGTGAAGAGAACCCTTATTATTATTCCCTTAGAAGTTGGACGACCAGGGAGAAGACGTGACAACTCTCGTGTTTGTGCATACAGCGGGATGAAATGAAGGTTTATCCAGGTGTAAAATAAGAGACCAGCTGGCCACTTTCAGGTGTGACGTATTCTCTGTGCGTACTACGTAGACACCATAAAGGTGCGTACACATCTGAGCTGCGCCGTGTAATGCAACGTGTTCGTGCAACGTGCGCATGCAACGTGTAGCCGCGCAAGTAGGTTCGCGGCGCACTGCGCACCCTGTTCCATCCAAAGTCGGTAAACCCGCGAAACATCAAAAGGGTGTTGCACGCGCACGTTGCACACAGTGTGGACGGACCTGTGCGCAGCG
>PNEQ01058590.1:37496-48165 GCA_003012365.1 Medauroidea extradentata | reverse complement strand
AAAAATCTGGGTAGCATTAGGCCGGTCTACATGCTTTACTGCTACAAAGTCGGTATGGATCACCCCGTCAAGTGCGTACCTCACGTAGACAATGACTTGCTCTAACACAGCACTGTCAGTTGACTCATCACACATTAAGGAAAAATAATTTGCTTTTTTCAAGTTATCTTCTAAAGTTTTACATTCAACTGCAGCAATTTCACTCATGAACTCTTTACATTTCTTGTCTGTAATATATGTATTGCCCACATCCAAGCCTTTCATTTTGTCAAGTGAACATTGCCAAACAAAGTCAGAAAAAGGTCGCCCATGTTTTGCCAGTGCATGAGCGGTGCGAAAAAGCAACTGCATTTTGGCCAATGCCTCTTTGTTTAAGCTCAGCAGAGCTTTCTGTGCCCGAGATGTACCTGGTGTAGCCATCTGTACGTTGTGAAGGTCTTGACATTGCATGTGGCAACTGCTTGCAGCATGTGATTTCAAATTTTCTTTACGAAAACTTGAACATCCTTTTAACAGTGCTGATTCAATCGATATTTTGGGATAAATTTCACAGACTTTGCAGTACATTTTTTTCTGGTCCTTATCAAACCGAACCCATTGAAATTCAGTACACCAGCTCTGAATAAACTCTCGGGACCGCACTTGTCTGTCATAGTGACTATCACTAGTTTTTTTATCGTCGTCTGTTTTTAGCTTCTTTTCTGGCGGCTTTGAAGCGCCACTAACAAATCGCCACATATTGTTGGAAAACCAGTCTTAGGTGAAATCACAGGTAGAATTATTGTTTCAGGGAAAAATGTGACGTATACATTTTACCCGCAAATCAAAATAGTATTTAGAACAATTACATGTTCCAAAACGTCTTCAGTGTACTGATGTAAATAAATAAGTAGCCGCTACTTGTAAGTAAACAGTACCGCCCGTGCCACTGAACGACTCAAATAAATAGTAAAAAAAAAAACTAGTCTTGGAAAAGCAGAACGTACCCACGATAAATACAAACTTACAAATATTTTATTCTCAAAACAATAACGTAGATTCAAAGTGCTATAACGGAAAAAAAACCAAACAATAACAAATACTGAATGGCCACTTGTAGGCTCACTGAAGTCTCACGGCCAGCTTGGCGCTGGCACGTGCTATATATCACCGAACTTTCTGTTTAACAAGAATGAAACACGAATAGTATGCGGAAAATTCAAAAGCTGAAATTAAAAAAAAGTTATGATTAATATTATTTACGCTAGCCTAAGTAAAACACAATAATTAAAATACCAGTTGGTAAATTTTCAGGCTTGATAAAGTTGGCTGTATTGCTAATTACACCGAGTTTGGAAAATGGCGTCATCTACAGCGTTTATATTTACGTGCACGTGAAAGGCTTATTATATAACTATAACGACGTTAATATGAACGAACGGGTTTGTTGTATTTACAATTTGTAAAATAAATTAAGGTACCCAGAAATAAAAAAAAACTGGGTTCTTTGAAAATTTGAGGTTGAACATTTGTGAAAAGGCTACCTGTCCGCCCGGACAGGCATATTTGATTCGGTGCCTGTCCGAACTAATATTTACCTGTCTCGGACAGCCGGACAGGCGTTAAAGTCGAACCCTGAATACAACCCACAAGATATACCGAACATACTGTATGTGTTCAAATCAGCGTATCTCACAGCACCACTGTCCATGTTATCTGCATGCAATGCACGCAACTTCAGCCTACGTATTCTGTAGTCAGCTGCCTTCAGACACAAAACAAAACTATATTTCTAGCGCTTTACGCCTTGTAGAGCTCGATTCCGCTCTCTAGATGGCCATTTTGGACATACACGCACAATCTAACAGCCACACCTAGAACTATAAGTGGAAAGTTAAATCTGAATCTTGAACGTTATAGCTGTGCGCATATTGGTCCACCCCCTTTCCACCCATCCAGTGCTCGGAGGGGATTGTGAGACAACGCTAACACCTCCCCTAAAAACCAAGGTGACGGAATGTTAGCCTGATTTACATGAACGCAATACGGATGTAACGCAGGGACTGCATTATGTAGTAATGGCTGGAAAACATTCCATCATACACCCATGCTCAAATTACTAAAACATTTTAACACATAATTGTTGTAAATTTGTTAGCATAAATAACATCGTAAAGTATGTTACACATTCTTACAGAAATATTAACTTAATAAAACTGTTAACATAAACATAGCATCACTGTTAACACAGACATATTTTATAGCTGGAAAATAAAGGAATCAATTTTTTTTTCTCAACTTTGGGGCATGGGTCTCAGGGCACTCAAACCTTTTGCCCTCCCTCCCCCACACCCTTCTGCAGCATCCTTAGATAAAGAGTCGCACCCCACGCTGTTGTCAAAGGTTGGAAAATTTCTCTGTGAAAACATCCAAAACCAATAGGCTGTGTTAAAATTACCACTTCTTTATAGGTTAAAAGAGGTTTTAGAATGATGGATTCTTTCTTTAAAAGTTTTGGCTGTGTTCAATTTGGCCGACTGAAACCTCTTACTAGGCAGACAGATTTTTCTACTTGACTGATATGTCTTCCAACAAAATCCTAGTCTCTTTAGCAGTTTTCTCAAAAATTCCTTAATGCTGTCAAAAGCCCAGAACATCCTGCAAAGCTTTCTGTAAAATATTTAAAGTAGAAACTATTTCTCTGACAACTTAAAACTCTTATCATTTTCCTTCTCACTGCACCACACGTAAAATTGTCGTTTTCAATAAATTTCTTGCATTCTAATTTTCAAGCATGTGGCTCAGGGCCTTGAGTTGGTTGCCCACACCTCCTAAAGTAAACCTGAGGGGATGGTTATATATTGCACCCTTCCTCCCCCTTGAGGCTTGGTTGAGAGGTTAGGCCTCTCGTCTCCCACCCAGGTGATATGGGTTCGAATATCGGCGGGGCCTGTCTCCGGATTTTCGCACTGGGAACTGTGCCTGACGATGTTGCTGGTCCACATTTTTCCCAGGGACCTCCTATTTTCCACGCCCCTTAATTTCGGATGTTTCAACGTACGTACATCATGCTAAAGACCTAGATGTTGAACGCTGACCAAAAATCTTCTCACCTCTTTTCCCCGCCACCACTTTCTTTTCCCAAATTTTCCCCATCTTCTCACACATTAATATTTCAGAATGACATTGGTTTATTTGCAATAGGGAAAAATGTAGACTATCACACCCTTCAAGATAAATCTCCATACCACATCCACGTGTTACGCCCTTATGTTTTGCACTGCCTTGAGTTTTTACTAATTCTCCGTTTTTTTTTTATCCTGTTCCAGTGGAGGGTTTAATTGTACTGTTAGTTTTAGCTTCGAGTTTGGGGTCCTTTCTTTACTTCAATATTTATTCCTGGTATTCTACACAAGTTCAACCAGTTATTTGTCAGCCTTCGAAGGCCGTTTCCTGGAAAACCTACATATTTCCACCCTCACAGTTTCACTTTTTTTTTTTTCGAACAATATTTCCCGGGATATCTTCTCTTCGCTGCTCTCAGCTAATTTTACACAACTATATAAAATTTAACTACACCACTGTCACGTTTTGTCATCACTCGTCACTTCAGGCCATCTATTGTTACAACTATGACTAATTAACTATTTCATATAAAACAAAGAATTGTGAAACACATTAATTCATTTCATTGATTTATTATTTTATATGCCAAATGTGTGGTTTCATATTAATTTAATTCAGCTTGTCGGGGGTGCAGTTTCTGGTAGCATATTATTTAAAGGGTTTACTTGGTCGAGTTTGTTTAGTGAAATGAGAACTGGGCTTTGTGCATTATAGGCCTACTACACGTGTGTTTGTATTCTCTCTTATTCTTTGTTATTTTGCATGCCCAATAATTAAATTATTAGTAAATATGTATTTCACTCTGCCTCGTACCAATTGTATTTATTTTACAGTAATTCATCTGGCTGCTGATATAATTATCCATTTATGTTTGTTCTACATAAGCTGTTTAAGGCATCTGCCTATTAATTTTGTATACACCTTCTGTGTCCAGTACACAATTTACAACACATCATTCCTCCAGGACAGACCTATGTAGAGGTGTTGAAAAATGGCCAGGGGTCTCCTTACTACTGTAGTAACTCCAATCCTCTGCTACATCACTGTTGCTTATCCTGAAGTGCTAACACTGTTCTACAATGACTTGACCTGAGGTGTTTGTCCAGAAATGAAACTTGAGTTCCCTAAATATACCTGGTTTATTTAAGTTCATTTACATTATGAGGCATAAACTTTTCATCCTATTATGGTGAACCCGGCTCACTGGAAAAAGTCAGTATTACAACGCAACACCAGTTCACCAAGACTTAAAATTTGAAAGGAAAGACTGCACTGATTGTAGCCTCATACGGTGTTAAATTTAAAGAGAAACTACAATGTTATAAAATTGGGCCACAACCCCGCGATATGACTGCCTGGTTCGGCGTCTTTGTTATTTCTATAAAAAAAAATGGTGGAGGCGAAATTCACTAGAAAGGGTCACACACGTCACCGCAGGCCACATTCATATTGGCTGAGTTAAAGTCACGTGATTACAATACCACTGACCCCTCTAGATCTTTATTGAAAAATACTGCGCAGAAACTGTGAATCGACACCAAAACTAACTAGAAAACACCATGACACAAAACAAAGCTAATGATACCACTGAATTAGGCCAACTGGACATAAAATTATTGATTACACCCTAACTGAATTCTAGGCTTTTATGAACTACTATAACTCGTGACTGAACTTTTTCCCTTTCATTTTCTGAAACCGATACCACTAAAAGAAAATATTTAGCTAGAATAGTACCAAAATACATATAAATTACAAAAAAAATGCCTGAATTTAACTTTCATAACAAAACACCAATAAAACTATATTTTTGCAATGCTACAAATTCAACTGGTATAATTTATGGTAGCATATATTATAAACATTTGTCCATACATACACAGGAGGTACAGAATCACAATTTTAAAACTAAATAATTTTTTTAACCGAGTGCAGAAATTTTGAATATTTTTAAAGTCACACTGTAATTTGTAACTAGTACTCCACTTACCACAAAAAAAATAATTGAGAACCATTAAAAACATATGACAGGAGATTCAAACTTTAAAAAATCCATGCAAGGCTAGATAGGCAGTGTTTAAGTGGCATGTTCAACAACGCTTGTCTGGTGCAAATGTACGAGGCATAGCGATAAAATCTGCTGCAGACAAACTAGCACAAAACATGAAAATGACAGACCTAAAAGCTAGTGACGAATGGCTCTGACACTTCCATAACCACCATGGAATAACTATCAAACGAGCATATGGGAAGCATTATGGCCATGATCTTTCAAGTATTTCAAATACAGTCAGCTCCGCCTAATCCGCGGACTTCGTATCCACGGTTTTCACCAACCGCAGTTGGAAATTGCAGAAAAAATATTTTTAAATAAATATGAAATTCTTAAGAATTTGTAATTTTGCGCATGACTTGCTCTATGTGGTGCCTCACTTGCCATGCACGAGAGCAGCTAGTCTTGTATTTGTCAGCTCCTGTTATCTGCTTCGTTACGCAATGTGCTAGATACATGCGGTTATTGTTAGTATGATGCAGTACGGGTAGGAGCTGCAAAGAAGTGATGCTGTGTCGAATGTGCGGGCGGCAGCGGTACTTCACTCGCATACAACCTGTCGCGCACATTTTCAGAACCAAATGATTTGATATATCCTATGAGCCACGTTGCCTGCTCACAACCTACTTCCATGCAGAACACACACATGTATTTGATTACATTGTCTTATTTACCCGCTTGCAGCCCGCCCGTAGGGCACTGCCTTGAAGTGCACGTACAATGTGCAATTATACGCGCTTCCGTGGTCTGCAGCGTCATGATTCCTAAAAAGAAATACTGTAGTGATCCTTCAAAACCGAAGAGAGATCGCTAAGTTCTTAAGTTTGACTGACACAACGAAAATGCTACATTTAATAAAAGACAATATGTCTGTTGCAAATGTTGGCTGCAGGTACGCGGGAAAAAAACGAGTGTATAATTCGTACGCCACGAAATAAAGCACGAAAAATAAGATCAAATGTCAGTAATGCACCGAAAACGTAATAAAAAATCACGCCAAGTTATTTTAGTGTAATAAGTGGTGCTGTATTAAAATGAAAACCGCTAAAACTTTGTCCTTATCCATATTTACAGAGGTTTAAAAAGTAACTCAATATTTTTGGCAGAACTATTGACGAATGAACTCTGAAACAATTATTAAATTTCTGTAACTTACTAGACCTTTAAGATTAGGTTAGTTTAATTCATAATTAAATACCTATACACATTTGGCAGGAACACATTTCGTGATAAGCAGTACTTACCAGTACTAACGAAGAAAAAATTTTGAATAAAAATTTACCGGTAAATAGACACTTGTGGTCATTAGAAAACCGATCAATTTCCCTTTTTTTAAGTTCCATTGTGAAGTATTTGTTTTCGGCTTCTGCGAATCCGCTATCGTTTATTACCGTTGCAGTGTTTACAAACTTTGTTTTTATTTTGCGATGTCCTAGATATACAGTAAAAGCCTGTTAAGACGTCTGTGATGGGACAAGCAAAAAATAATGCTTATTAACCAGGAAAACTTCTTAAAAGGGTCAAATTACACGTGTACATATACAAAAGTGAAAAATTATTATGCTTATTAAGCATGAAACTTCTTAACTGGGAAACTTCTTCAGAGGGTTCTACTGTACTACGTTCAGCTAAGAAAGTCCACGCGCAAGACAAACACACAAGATGGAGGACAGTTAAACTAGTAACGCTATGGTTCCACTTTCATTACAGCGGAACATTCTGACACTAACTTCAAACGATTCTTGCAGCAACCATTATGTTCTAATAGTGTTGTACTTCGTACCTGAGCGTAGTTAACATCTCTGATGCAGAAACGTAAACAGAACACTGTGATGCGATGAAAGTAATTTTATAATTTCTGTTATCTCAAAAATTAGATGAGACGATTACACGATGGCTACGATTGCACGATGAAATACGGTAATAACAGAGAATAATTTTTGTGTACAGAAAAATAAATAAAATACTAACTGAACACGCAAACACCGTAAACACAAACATATAAGCAAAAGGAAAGAGAAAAAAAAGATACTTCTGTAAATTCTTATGTTGCTTTACGAATTTGGCATGAAGACCTGCCAACTTCCAAAGAGACCCATTAGTAAGATTTTCAAAATATTTACAGTTTGATGTAAATCAAACGTGGCATTTCAAGTGCTGTGTATGATTAACTGTTATTTTTAAATAATTGTATTAACCATATTGGCCTACAAAGCTATTTACATCAAAATTGAACACACAAATAATATAAATACTATACTAAAAAATTAATTTCCACCAATGCTTACATTGTAAAACACAGAAAACTAATAGGGAAATAAACTACTGAATGTTATAGTACTTTGTTGTATCAGAATAAAATACCAATACAACTCTAAATATTTATTGAACTATTTACACAAACCTATGTACTTGGTTAGGTGTTGTAGATTAGTTTTTAATTTTATTTTTCCATTGTCATTTTAATACTACCTGGTCGTTAATCAATTTCCAGTACCGCACAGTTCCGCGTTTTCTGACGATTGTGTGAACACAACACACTGGGTAAACACAGCACTGCACAGCAGTGCCTATGAGGTTATATTTTCACTTCTTAAATTTTATTTATATTCTTACATTTTGCGAATGCTAAATACACAACTGTTGATACAGGAAGTATCTGACCTCAAATCTACCATCAAAATAATTAATTAAATGTTTGTAAACAGTCTAAAATAATTGTTTACATACCGAACATCGCCGGACTACACATACCCGACGAGATAAAACTTTCTTATGATTTTATTCTCTTCACATTTTCCCGAGCTATGTTTTATTTTTTTAATTAGTACGTGGAAATAGTCAATATGAAAGGTAAATTAGCTTCACAGAATTCAAAAAACAACGTACCATGATGCATGTAAACAGACAAGTCACAACCAACGCCATTTTGAAAACGACAGACTGTCGAAACGACAAGATTTGACCGAAAGGCTCGCTTCTGCAGTTCAAATTATAATAGAGAGACAAATAATATGGTACAATTGCTACCGATGTAGTACAATTATTCCCGAAAGTACGGTATTATCTGCTTACTTCGTTAATTACAACACAATAACTCAGTATAAAGTACGATACAAGTACCATAAATACGATATTCAAGGTACTCTAGGTAGCACGGCGTTGGAAATTGAGCGATTTCGACGGCACACAACAAAATCCATAACATTTTTAGATGCCTCCATAAAACCGTAATATCTCGAGATTTCCGTACAAATTACGGACAATCCATAAAAGTTGGCAGGTCTGAGCATGGCAGTTACAGTGTTCGGTGATAACTAGCAATAGTATTTTTATGAACATATAAAAACTGCAAAGTTGTATTTCCCAGATATGAAAGTTGCAATATTCCTAAGTTTTACTATTATTAAACGTGACGTCGATACAATCACTGGCACTAAAATACACCGCCACAATAACAAAATGATACATTTAACATTGTCGAAAAGCATGTCTACAAACACTACGCAACTATGACGTGCGCTTTAATATTTGTTAAACTATAGTTTCTTTCAGTTCACAAGATTTGATGCGTGTTCTGGAACAATTACTACACGTGAACGGTAAATTGGAAAGCCACTTCAAATTAAAACAGTCTCGTGACTTTTGTTTGCACGAGTCACAGCAGCTATTTAGCCAAGAAAACAACTGCAATTGATTGGGTGGGTTTGGCAAAGTTCGGGTTACGTTCGTACGATGCGTGAATAATATGGTACTCTGTAGTGAATAATATAGTATAATGGCTACAAATAAAGCACGCTAGTTACTGAAAGTACAATATTTCAGTTTTCTTTATTATATATGACCATAGCCGTAGACGAACAGGTCTGGACACTCGCCTGGAAACTTGACCCCTTTGTTGTTTGGCTGCAGTTCACCAAGTTACTGATAATGCTATACATTTCTGGCACTGTGATCCGGGCGGTCGAGCCAAACTCCGCCCACTTCCCTCATACTAAGATAAACAATTCATCAAAACGTATTTTTTATCAATTTAGAAAATACTTCCTTCGCTCATAATTTTAAATCATGGCTCCAGAAATCTTTATTTACTTTATAATGTTAACAATGGAAAAAAGTGGGCGGAGTTTGAGTCTGTCTGCCTGGATTACAGCGCCAAAAAAAGTACAACATTCTCGGTAACTTGACAAACTACAGCCATTCAACACAGGGGTCAAGCAAAAAACATTTGTAGATAAGCGAGTGTCCAGACCTGTTCTTCAACGACCTTGTATACGACACAGTAAGCAAAATCTACATACCACATGTTTGGTACCGAAATTATGGGATTTCAGTACCAGATTTCTTTATGAATTAAACAAACGGGGGGAAAAATGGAAAGCTTTAAAATCGTACAATAATTCACATGCATCGTACAACCATACAATAAAGCACAAAATTGTGCATTGTACTGGAAAATCGTAAGAGTTGGCAGCTATGGTATATAATCCTCACAGTGTTGGAGTTAATTAGACTGTACTACACGTTACATAAATATCAACTGAGTGTTTTTTCTAGTCTTATTAGTTTTTTCTTTAGTAACAAGGACGTTGGATCTCAATAAATTAAAAACAAGTTGTCAATTAAAAATGATAACATTATTTGATCGCGATAAATAAATCGACTTTAAATGGAAAATGTTACCATGAGATCTTGGAACACCGAGATCTGGAGCTCGAGTTTCCAGAATTAAAAAAAATTAAAAACATAACATAGAAACAACAGCAGGGTTTCTATTCACCTTGGAGTCAAAACAAAATGAAACACTACTAAGTAATTTGCCACAGCTTACAAATTTCAATTATGTCAATAAATTTGTAAATTTAATTAATATAGTTTGAATGGCCTTCAGAATTAATCAATATATCTTATAAATTAGTTCCGGGTTCAGCAAAATAAAAATGAAATATATTTTTCTAAGAATTCATCTGTTGAAAATACTTGAATATATATTTCACATAAAGTTGTATTCAGCTCTTCATGAAAATCCTAAAAGTAGTAACATGGACATATTTTAATTAGCTAGGCGGAATTTAAAAATGTTTTATTTAAGGTCAGACGTATATAATGAAGCAAATGACGTACTATAATACTTCCAAATGTTGTATAGCCACAGCGTTGTGACGGGGCCAGCTCAACGTCACGTCTACGTTGTTGATGGCTATCTAGAAGCTGGTTTTTGAGGTTATGATGCCCTTGCTGCCGGCTACGACTTAGCTAATTAGGCTTTTCCTTGGTTGTTATTTATATGCCCGGATAGCCTGAGGAGTTTACCTGAGGAGTTTACCTAAGGAGTTTACATGGAAGAAAAAGGGAGCCAATTTCTTTAATAACTTTCAGTCTTTTAATAATAGTTCTCCAGACGTACATGGCACAATAACGTACAAAGATTCTTTCCCGTGATTTATGTCTTACAGTGTGAACGTGAATATGTAACACCAGTGGCGGAATTCACCAAGTCATGAGTGTTCG
>PNEQ01058590.1:26329-37396 GCA_003012365.1 Medauroidea extradentata | reverse complement strand
GAGTGTACTGATGTAAATAAATAAGTAGCCGCTACTTGTAAGTAAACAGTACCGCCCGTGCCACTGAACGACTCAAATAAATAGGAAAAAAAAAAAAAACTAGTCTTGGATAAGCAGAACGTACCCACGATAAATACAAACTTACAAATATTTTATTCTCAAAACTAACGTAGATTCAAAGTGCTATAACGGAAAAAAAACCAAACAATAACAAATACTGAATGGCCACTGGTAGGCTCACTGAAGTCTCACGGCCAGCTTGGCGCTGGCACGTGCTATATATCACCGAACTTTCTGTTTAACAAGAATGAAACACGAATAGTATGCGGAAAATTCAAAAGCTGAAATTAAAAAAAAAAAGTTATGATTAATATTATTTACGCTAGCCTAAGTAAAACACAATAATTAAAATACCAGTTGGTAAATTTTCAGGCTTGATAAAGTTGGCTGTATTGCTAATTACACCGAGTTTGGAAAAGGCGTCATCTACAGTGTTTATATTTACGTGCACGTGAAAGGCTTATTATATAACGATAACGACGTTAATATGAACGAACGGGTTTGTTGTATTTACAATTTGTAAAATAAATTAAGGTACCCAGAAATAAAAAAAAAAACTGGGTTCTTTGAAAATTTGAGGTTGAACATTTGTGAAAAGGCTACCTGTCCGCCCGGACAGGCATATTTGATTCGGTGCCTGTCCGAACGAATATTTACCTGTCTCGGACAGCCGGACAGGCGTTAAAGTCGAACCCTGGACATAACAACACTTGCTATAGGCATACAGCATTAAATCTCTATCTTAAACATTTCTACTGTAACAAGAAATGTTTTTAATGTTGCAGCACCTGTGTTTGGGCAAGGCAAACCTAAACTAGGATCTACATTTGCAGAAGTAGTCACTAAAGCCGTTTTTTTTTTACAAACACATCCATACGTAAAAATCTTGCCTCATTTACTGCCAAAAAAATTTTGCTTTGAACTTGTAGCATTATTAACCCTTTAATTACTGAATATGGCAACTGTCAATATTGTATGTTGGCCTGAATTTGGCAACAAAATAAAAAAAAAAAAAACTTCTGTCCTTCTGTACTTGCACAAAAAAATTAATCTACTATGTACATCCGTTCATTATTTCTGATTCAAAACTTGGAAAGTGTGTGGTATTTCTTGAAACAAGGAATCAAACACAGAGGAACAATACACTGTTCACATAGGTATCGTGCCTCCTTACACTTCTGAGGGCCGTCCGTATCTTGTTTGCGAGCAAACTCTGCATGGTTTGGTGGGATGAGCCTTCTTTTCTGTTGGAGGTACTGTTGTCAGGAAGTGCTGTCCAGAAAGTCTTGTGGGGGCTTCTCGGAGAGACGGTCTTCCACACTTTATTCGCTCAGCAGGCTTTGCGTATTTTCCAACAATTCCCGAAATTACTTTCAGCTGAAAGTCTGCCAAACTCAAATTTTGTCCAGTTTTCATTTTATATAAAGCATACGAATTCAGCAATGCTAAGTTTTCAAAGTGAAAAAAATTTCTTGTACCACTTTGTGCTTTTTCTTACAAGTGGATAAGAGCTGAGAAGCATGTCACACTTGTCGACGCCACCCATGTTCAAATTATAATCTAAAACACAACTTGGTTTTAGAATATCAATTCCTGTCCCTCTGTCCTTACCGGTTGGTTTCATTTCCATCTTGTGCACTGTGCTGAGAACTGTTACCTCCCTTCAGTCATGCCATCGTACAAACACGTTTTGTGTGTGCATGGCTTCAGATTCCCGCTTTTTGAATTTTCGTGCAGTTGGAGGCAATCCTTTCCTACTTTTCCACACAGTTCCACAGACATTCGTCTTTTTTTTTTCATGCAAATATTGGAACAGCTGTGGACTGATATACCAGTTATCAACAGTTGAGAACTGATGCCATCATTGTTGTCACAACTGACCCAGAAGTACCCAGCACGTCAACAATGGCAATGTTCGTGCCCTGACCAGTGTAAACAATGGAGTCTACAATAAACCCAGTTTCACAGGACGAAAAGCTTTATCCCAAATCTATTCCTCTTGCTGGGTATGTACTGTAGGAATGACAAACGGCCCTTGAAAAGTAATAATTCCTCGTCTATTACCAAATTCTGAAACGGGTAATAAACTTCCCGCATATTTTTTTTTAGATCATCGATCATCATCTGAATTTTATACAGTCTGCAATTCATTTGGGCAAAAATGCAGATACCTCAACAATAGCATATATCTGTCACGTGACATGGTGTTTCCAAATATTGGTGTATGTATGAGGGGATCTGTGGACGAGTACTCTTTTACAGACAATTTTTTCTGGCGAGTGAATAGCTTAGTCACTGCAAGAAAGAGGTATAGTATATCTCTTTCCAGTCAGTATCACTCCAAGGCTTGTTTGCTGGCGCCAAGTTCATTCACAGAAATATGTTCATGTGCACACCAATTGGTTTCTGCGGCTGTTGCCACACATATCTGGTGAAAAAATTAATTCAAAAAATTCTCTGCAGGATGAATTTCAGTGACATCATCGACTAATATGCCAGAATTTGTATTGTCAAATTTGTGTACTTTAGGCCTAAAGTTACCTTGTGTCCATGCAAAATTGGTTTGTTGAACATTCCTTCGACTAAAGTCACATTGCCCAGCTGTAGGTTCGTCTGATTCAGTGTCGAAGTTATTTCCCGATTGCACTTGTCTTCAAAGTTTTATAAAAAGACTGTAATCATTACGGTTTTCGTTATTCACAACTTGCATTAAAAAAGGAAAGTTTACATTCAGGATAAACAATGACCATAAAAAACTGCATAGACACACGGTAAAAGTGCCGCAAGTACTGTTTCTTTCCAAGAAAACCATAGATAACACTAGTGCTGTGCCGATCCAGATCGGCGATTTCCGATACTGCCGATATTTAGCCGTATCGGTGGAACGGCCGATATCCGATGCAACTCCTAATATTTAGGTATCGGTGGATCAACTGATATCCGAGAATACATAAAAATTTAAGATAAACATTTTTTATTTCACGTGCGTTAATACCTGTAAACATCCGCGTATCATTACTACATAATTTCCAAAATAAGCATTGCCAAAAGTGGAGTGTGCAGCTGAGCGCGCCTAGCACACAGCGAGTCGGTACCGGCAGTAGGAGATGTAGCAAGCTGGCAACACAGCAACAGGTGTGTCTGAAATGCCGTCACACGCAGTCAAGCAGATGGCAGATGTCTAGCAGCGTGCTATCGTGACAAAGGCGTAGAGTCAAGTATTTTGAATAAATAGATACACTGGACGGGATGTATGACCTTTCTTTGGCTCAAAATTAAGCAAAAACGTCGCCGGCAATATAGATTCTTGCGCCCGCAACGACAGTTTTCGGAAGTTATTTGCAAGAAAGCCGCAAGAAAGTTTATTGAAATAGTAATATTTTTTAAATAGAATGACTTATTTTGAATAAATGGTACTCTGGGCGTGCCGCAATGATGTTGACTGAAATAGATTTTTATTTCAATAGGCACATAGGCTACATTGGTTGACATCTATGGCTTTTCTTCGACTTCGCCGGCAACGGTAATTCTAGTTGGCACAACATACGTTTAGACAAAGCTGTTTGCCTCCTGGGACCTTGGCTTGGTAGCGAGAGATCACACACACGTGTACGATGATTTGTGTGCGCAAGGACCTATCTGGAAATGGGTTAGCTCAAACAAAAATAACAAACGACGCGTCTACTGCGTCACTTGTGCCACTTTTGACCAGTACGTAGTCACAGCTCCTGACGCTAGCTCGCTCAGCAGATGGGACGTGATGATAACACTACCTCCCTTTGTTTCGAATATCTTTCGCTTTCTAGCTCGGCTGGCTGTGTGAAAATAATCTGCTTGTATAATGATTCTACTCTGTGCGTGAGTTATTTACACACTTCACCAATGTGCATGGAGAGGGAGTTGGTACTCAGTTTCAATTTGTTCATCAACAGTAAACAATTACAAACATCAAGATATTGATCGTTGTTAATAAGCTTGCATAACGCACTCGCAGAACAACTTTAAACCTACACAATGCTGTTTCATATTTTCTTTTCACCGACGTATTCAAGTGTATCCACAGCTGTTATTTACGGTCGAGTCGATTGCGTGTGCGTGCGTGTATGTGGGCGCGAGCGCATGTGAGGGCTAGTGACACATCAGACGCGCTGTTGTCAAGTGTCGTACTGCCCTACGCCACGCACATCTGAGACATGCACTCGACACGTTTGGTAGTGTCAATTGTGAACTGCTTTCACTTGTTAAAAGAATAATGATTTATAAACATTACTGTGTATACATCATTAAATGACATTATGGTAATTATATTTAATAGCATTTAATTAACAAAATGAAAAATGTAATAAAGCTTAAATAGACATGACATATAATCGTAATATCACAGGCACAAGACAGACTGAAAAAGAGGTGAGCGAACGGCCTTTTTGGAATGGTTGGCCGGGTGGAGGGAAAGTGGCGGGAGGGTCGCTGACGGCCGGGGGTTGGGAAGGGGCATTCGGGCCGGTCGGCTGGCCATCGCGTCGTGCGGAAGGAAAGGGCAGTAACGTATATTTTTAGAACAAACATGCTGCGTGTGGCAGTACAGTTTGAGAAATAACTGCAAAAATTGGCGGCCATAATAAATACAACGCATTTTCTATTTTTTTCAAATTAAAAATTTTTTTAGCAATTTTATTTTCTTCAATTTTTCATGGTTCCTGGAAAAAGGGTCGTTACTTCGAGAGGGTCGTTATTCTCGGGGTCGTATAATTGAGAGTTGACTGTATTGTGCAAGAAATCGCACATGTCAATTTGTGCAGTACGTAAATGCAAATGCTTATCTATTTAATTAAGATAGAAACAGTAACAATTTTTATTAAGATGTTAATTTACTTGTATTTGCATTGTATTGGCGTATCGGCACCGTATCGGCCGATCCACATTAGCAGCATCGGCAGATCGGTGTATCGGTAAAATTTGTGGATCGGCACAGCTCTAGATAACACTACACAAGGTGTGCAGCACTGGTCACAGCAGCAAACAAATACGTTCGGGACCCGTCCTCGTGGCAGGGTCGGTCCCCGGATTTTCGCATGTGAGAATCGTTACGGACGATGCCGGTGGTCGGCGGGTTTTCTCGGGGATCTCCCGTTTCCCCCACCCATTTATTCCGGCACTGCTCCATACTCACATCATGTCATCCCTCACCAATGCTAAAGACCTCGCTGTTAAGTGGAGACCAAAATCTCTCACTCTCTCGTGGCAGGAACATCGTTCCCAAAATTCTCGGGACCCGTTTTCAAGGCAAACATAAAAAACTACGAATATTTTCAGGACCCGTCCTTAAAAGGTTAACAAGGGCAGTTAATGTTCCTATCAGACAATTGGCACAACACATGTGCACTACTGGGGTCCCTTTCCACCCACTCGAATTCACCTTTGGTCCTATCACTGCACGAGGTAATGTAACAACACAGGAGAAGTTTACATAACCTTGCGGCTGTTAATGTAACCAGCGGAAATTAAGCTATTAAAATATCAAGTCAAACTGTACTAAATTTCTATACTACAAAAAAATAGTATACGCTTCGCAAATATTCATTAACAGACTTGGGCCATGAATAAAAATTATTAAAATCACTAAAACCACAAATATCATGCATATGAACTTCCAAATGTAACATTTAAACAACTAAACCAAAAATACTGGCATAGGAAAACACATTAAATACTTGTTCAAAGACTCAGTACAGGTATACATCCTCAGCATATGTTTTCACTTGGTTAGCGGAACTCACGTGACCGAAAAAAACGTTGTAGTGTTCATTTGTCATGTGACTGAAACGCATGCTGGGTGAAATACTGATTGTTGTGATGGTAAACAGGCCCCCGCTCCAGTTGTTGACATTTACATTTTAACCACCATACGTTATCATGATCACTAAAATCTTATTTATTGAAAAACTGTCACAGACCATGAATAAGCAATTAAGAATTCCCAACACACTGAAAAATTCCTGGTTATTTCCTGCATTTCCTGATTGGGTGACCACACTGATACGGATACTGTAACTATGAGAAGACACTCACTGGCAAGCTTGGAAGGACTAGAGTCGTCGGTCACATCACAGTCGTTGCGGTCAGCAGGCCTGTCACGGCCCCAAAGTAGCGAGGGGTCAGGCAACGGCAGCTCGCTGGGGTGTGGTGGCACTACCTGCGGCACGGAGTGACTGCCCAGGGAGCCAGACAGCAGGAAGCTGGTGGGCGACAGCAGCTCAAGCTGGTCTGACAGGCTGGCTGGTAGATCCACCTGGACGACACAATAGTGTCAATACACACATCATCTAACTTATAATATCTCCAGCACACAACATGCTGTGGCAACACTGCATCTCATTACTTTACCTTGCATGCCAGCTTACCCTACGTATCATACATACATACCTGCCACTGCACATCAACCATCTAAAAACCCATGTATTAAAAAATAGTTGTATAAAAATTAACAGCTTGTTTACATAGTTGAATGTTTCATTTAACAAAAACAAATACAGTGAATACACATAATAAAGACAGGTTTAAATATCTCCACCAAACAGGACATTGTTGGCACACAACTGCACACATTTTTTGCATGAACAGTAATGTTACATACACACCTATTACACAGATGTCATTAGCTCTCAGTGTTAAGGTGGTTCCCTATACAGGCTACGTTTGTGTATGAGGCACAAAATCGATAAAGCGCAAGATCGTCTCCGCCTGGTGTGTGTAACGCAGTTTCACCTCTACACGCAAACCACTCAACTGGCAAGCAGACTTTTACTAGTACATATTCATTTTCCTATGAAACTTTAAGCGGTGACCATATTGTTTTATTTGTGGGAAATATAATTTAAAGTCAAACGTGTGCTTCTAATTGTGGGTTTTTGATTCTGGTTAGTGGAATCTCGTTAATACAAACCATGTTAATACAAAGTTCTCATTAATACAAAGTGATTTTAATTCCCCTTGGAATGGGACAAGAAATAAAATAATTACTTTAATGTTTAATAAAAATTTTGTTTATGCATTAAAATATGCAATATCAAGTTCTCAAGTAAAAGGAAGTCGTGGTGGTGAAAAGACTATTTGATTTGTGGGGATAAACAGTGTGACCAAAATTTTAGAAACTTTTAAAGGTTTTAGTGAACACCTTAATACAAACCTCATTATAACAAACAGCCAAAATTTTGGTCCCTTCAGGTTTGTATTAAAGAGGTTTGACTGTATATATTCCCAGATACGGCAGTCTGAAAAAGCAGTTTTTAGCCATTTTTGGAGGCCCGAAAATCGTATTTAAAACATGCGTACTGAATTTGTGAACTTATAGCGCCATACTTTGGTGCGTATGTTCTTTCCGTAGACGAAACACTGTGATGCGCGTTAATTAGTCTAAGTCAAAAAATGAATACTCACAAGTCGCTGCAAATCATTTCAAGTGCAGGTAGAGAACCGCTTTAATGTTTATATTTGCTGCTTTGATCAAATTGTTGCTGCTATTATTAAGCTCATTTTTTACTAACATTTGAACTGGAAAATAATTTTTATTACTTTTAATGGTAATGAAAATTTGTTTCGATGATATGATGGAATACACTCTAGGCAAGCTTGTTCATGAGGGGGAAGAAAAAAAAAAGCATTTGTACTACTGCTACAGTATTTGTTTAGATGAAACACTGTAAATGTTTCTGAAATATTTTAGCCTTACAATTTTCTATACTAAAACAATACATAGCCTAATATATATTCAGGTTGTCTCACATGCCCCAAATCAAACTACATACAGTAATGCAGATCTCGCTGAACAGTTTAACTTTTTCTCCAAAAACTACAAGGTTCTACTGTATGTTAGGTAATCTGTGACAAGTACACTTTGGGGATCACATGATTATAAATTCTGCAGAATGTTTGATACACCGTACTGTTTTCCCATAAATATGGAAATTATTACTTTTATGTCATGCACATTGAACTTGAGAACAGTATTTTTTTGTCAGAGTCGCACCACATTAAGGTCAATAAACTGGTCGCACACAGTGATCCATACCAGCAACAATAATTCCCGAGCAGAATGTCAGAGAGACCAAAGAAAGAAAAGAAAAGAGAAAAAAATGCACACGCACACATATCCTGTGACCCTCCAGTTGCAACTTTCACAAAGGTAATACTCAGCATGTACTTTTATACGTACAGAACATAAACAAGGAACGATTCGTGTACGAAACTATGTACATTTTATCGAAGAAAATTTTATACTTCATAATATGAAAGCTAAGCAGAGAAGAGTACTTACTTTAAAAGACTGGCTGAATGGTGAAGCTGTAGGAGGACTCCACAATTTCGTAGGACTTGAAACAGGGCTGTCAACATCTTGGTATGGGGCCTATAAATATAAGATACTAGGTAACATGATGACCCATCAGATTGGTACAAGTTTAACTGAATCCTAAAATAAGTCAAATTCTGATGTAAATTTTTCACAATGTTGTTTGAATAGAATATTGTTAGTAATTTCTGAACATGCTTAGCTGAATGCCACTGCAGTTTTGCTGTACCGCAGTTTTTGTGGTGCAATAAATTTTTGGTAACAATATTTATCCAAACAAAAAATAATTATACATTTTATTTTCAGACATTGCTGAAATTAAAAATGGTGATTGCACTATAATAGCAGCTACTGGAGGTTGGGAGATGTGTGGTTTTCTAATATTAGATAGTCAGCTGTGTCATGGTCCACGTGCGCCAAGTACAGTAGCGAAATGTGTACCATTAGCAACAGTAGGCTAAGTAAAGTCCGGGTCGACAGTGTGGTGGCAGCATAGTCGCCAGTCCAAAGCTTTCGAGCGTCTGCCTCAGACTGACGCACGGCCACTGGGTCCATTATAAATATCCATGCCAAAGCTCGTCTCCCTTTTAGGTTACTTAATTGTTGTTGCATACGGGTTAGGCATAACGTAACCACGTGTTGCCGATTTTGGTAATGTGAAGAGCTTTTTTACAAAACTGGATATCTCCAAAAAATGAAAAGTATGTTTCTGGTAAATTCTGTACAAACCATATCAACTAAATCAGTCGGTGAAACTGGTTTTTGATCTAAAATATATACTTTAGATAAAAACCATTTCACCAACTCATTTAATGAATATGGTTCGTACAGAATTTACCATACAGACTTTTTAATTTTTTGGAGATATCCATTTTTGAAAACAAGCTCCTCATGTATGTATTATGATGTATGCACATACTATTTGCAGAGCCAAGAATAACCTTTTACTGTAAAAATTTAATTCTGAGAAGGACTTAGGGTATTTACCTATGGAAAACTGCATTACATAAAATTTATTTACCGTCGTAACCATGAATCCTAAACCAGGTGCACTCACACTGTAAATTATGAGAGAATATGCACGGAGGAATCACTTGTAAATAATGTTATTAATGTGCCTTAAAGCGTATTACAATAATATAGTATTAATTTAACGGTAACACATAAAGTAATAATAGTGATTACGTTTTGTTTGCGAGGCGAGCTATATTGTGTTCTATTATGTTGGTAACCCTGCAGATAAGACAGCTCCCGTGGCCATTTTGAAACCACCCGCCTAACGAACGGGATTTCACCCCCTCGGACGGGTATAAAAGGTGCCTCTCGCCAGCTAGAAATCAGTGTTTCTTAGGGCTTGGCTCCTACTGAGTTCTCTAGGCACTCTCCTTTACCTTACGGATTGTGGCGGTAGCCTGCCACCTAAGCCCTCCTCCCCAAACCTGCTCTACCTCCCGAGTGTCTAGGTACGATATAGTGAGTCGAATACCCTAGCGGTCACGCTAACTTTGGGAACGTACTCACTTGCGTCAGTTCTGTCGGCCGCCACAAGGCGCACCTAGCGTATCTGTCAGAAAGCAGAAGTTGATTCAGTCCAAGGCTCCCGCCCAGAGTAAACCACGTGGCGTAGTATCAGTATTATTCTAATCAGTGAGCAAGTTGTAATTTTTGTAAATAAGTGGGGTTAAAAATTTTGTGAATTTTGTGAATTGGTGAAAATTCGTACAGTGATATTATGAACCCTTGTGAACATAAGATTTAATACTGTATTGTGATAACTTAGCGGAGTATAGTGTACTGAAATGAAGTTATTATTATTGTGAGATGACTGTAGAAATTATTGGCTGATTCCTTGACAAGATACGTAACACCCACGTAGCAAATACATATGAAAGAAGATGTGTAGCCCTTTTATTCAAAAAATAAAATTTATGGCAAATGATTGATGGAAACTTATTAGGTGCTATTCCCTACATTATAGAAAAAAAATATGCATACTAGTTATATAACTCTCTCTACCAGATACAAAACAAATTTATATATTTCACAAAACTTAAACATTGATTATACTCCACATAATGTTAAAACAGGTGTTTGCTCGACAAATGTTGTAGCTCAGACGGAAAATACAAGTCTCTGATAGTTCTCCAGACCCATAGTTAGGTTTAGTATTTCTTGTCTTTCAAATACACATTTACTATGTTGAAATCAGAATCATTAAAGAAAAATATGAGGCATTAATTTCAATGAATTTGTCAAAAGTTCCGAAAATATCGTGCAGTTTGAGTTCATCCTTAAGAAAGAAAAAAAAAAAAAACGAATGGCCTGCGAGAACTTACGTGCATCCCTCGTTGGCTTGAGGCTCACTATAATAAACTAAATATAAAAATATAAATTATTGGCCTCTTCTCAACTGGCACATACCGGAATATTAAATTATCATCTAAACCCAACTCCCAAGGGTTCCTATCGTTACGTCGGCGGCAGTAAATCAGGCGTCACATCAGGAGACCTGCAGCATACGTCTTATCACGATGGGAGTTTATATAAGAAGAAAGAAAAATGCCACTGATAGCATCGGTCAAAACAATCGCCTCCGAGAAATAGGAATGTTCTCTTACTTAGAGAAAGAATTACTAAACATACTGATAGGAATTCCTTAA
>PNEQ01058590.1:0-26229 GCA_003012365.1 Medauroidea extradentata | reverse complement strand
TTAATTACGTAAGTTTTAAAAATAGAATTTATACAGATAATTACTTCAAAATAAAATAGACAACTGTAATTCCTTTACAATATACCAGTGTAAATCTAGCTATTGACTCATCATTTCTTTGCTTTAAATGTACGAGTTAGTGATTCACATCACCCCTGAGGAAGAATCTAGTTTGGAACACCCTAGGCAAAAGGCCGCCATTGAACGACGACGCCTCATCACAGAATCAGTGTCCATCCAGTCAAACTTATTCCGGAACTTAAAAAGTTACCAGGCCCTGAGCCTACACTACCCGAACTTAGCACTCAGTATCAGTAACTAGCGGCCATTCAGGCCCGAGCTCGCAAACAAGTTCGATTAAGTAAAATCCTAAAGGAGGTCCAACGGAACAAGGTAACATTAATCAGTTCCATCAAAACCTCGCCAAGGTCCGTGCTCCTACATCGTCGAATACAGGAGATAATTTCCGAGGACCGCCAGCTGCCCAAGCGAGCTGCTCTAATCTCAAAGTGAAAAAGGAAGCTGCTCAAACAGCTCTTGTAAAGGTGAAGGAGGAGTCTCCTTGCATCTTCAAGCCAGCCAAGCCCTACCTTGCCTTACCTGTAAGCTATCCTCACCCCAACACCCAGCATAGAGAAAGCGGGGCAAGATGATCAACCCAGCCAACCAGCATGTTGAGTGGAGAGACCAAGTGGATGCACAGCAGCACAAAACCACTTGCTATTCTGATTTTAGGCAAGGATTGCATTACTTATGTGCCTTGTCCAGTTCACAAGAGATTTTACAGTTGTAAGGAACCTAGGTGAGTGCTAACCTGCGAGATGCGCTAAGAACACAAATCCCTACCCTTAACCTCACCAGGGCAGCACATTTAACAGTAAGTGCAGACTATCTGAGAGGACAAGGAAAAAGATGCTGGAAACAAAAGGGATATTGTAAGCATTTGCACATCTCTGCAAACATTTCAGACTAGATACATACAGCAACTACACGAAACAAATACAAACATACAAAATACATCACTATTCAAGATCAGGAAACGCTTGGAACGTGATCACAGAGTCAGCTGGGAAGAGGAACTCTACAAGCGTGAGCTCAACTCTAAACTCAGCTGCTCCTCAGACTCGGCCATTCGTTTTGTCATCATGTCTTGTTTGGGAAAATGAATTTCTTGTCGATGGTACAGTACATGTCTACATCCCATTTGCAGGCTTACTATTACAAATAAAAACATGATGCATGGCTTTTTCAGCAATTTCTAATGTGTGTGTAAAAAATTTTCTAAAATTGCCTAGTTTCTGTAGGCAACCATCAATAGCTAACCTCCAGTTATTTTTATAATGTCACACACTATTGACACTTACTTGAAAACACGTATTGAATTTGACTCGTGAAACTATAAAGAGTACGTAAACAGCTGCATAATCAATTCTGTGAATAAATACTTACGTTTATCTGACACACCATGCACGAAAAAGGAAACAATCTCATTTTAAACAATTACAGTACTGTAAATATATCTTATACTCTATAGCGAAAGAGACAAAGCATTGAAATACTGTACTCACATGCATGCAGTACAACATTAAATGTGTGACAACCACTACATTAACATTTTGGTGCACAGGGAAAAATAATTTTATATGTAAAAAAACCCATCAAAGTTAATACAATTTCTCGCCGCCTGAAGAAGCAGGCCCGGCCAGCCAAACGTCGAAAGCCTCCGTGCTTCCGCGAAAAATGTGTTCGTCCTTTCTTGTGTGTGTTCAATCAATGAGTACTACTCTGTAAGTACTTGCACACCGTATTGTATTAGGTATTATTATGTAATTAGTAAGCCTAGTGGCATCTTCCCGCCAAATCTTTAAAAATAAATATTACATACCGTACTCAATTCGTTAAGTAGACAAAATAAGAATTCAGTTACTATGCAGGGTCTAAATTAGATTAAGTCTGACGAAAGTGCTTCCATATTTATATAATCCTAAACAAACACACATATGGACTACAATAAACACCTAATTTACATTAGCTACAGTTCAAATTAAAGTCTTTATTGTCTGTATGATACATTTTAATTAATTAGCACAAATGTGACAGAGAGAAAGCAAATAAAACAAAACTAGGAGAAAACATCAACGTTGGACTAGGGAACCCTGTTGAAAGTACCCCTACCAAGCTGGTACCAAGTAGCTACAGAATACCCTCTCTACTACAGTCCAGAGAACAGGGTTGTAATAGAACGGCAGTCATAATATATTAGTAAAACTTTGACTACAGCTCCTCAAAGTTACCAAGAAAAAGCCAGTAATAGTGAGGTGGTCTTTATCCATGGAGTCATAAATAAACATGGACATTTTCAAGAGTTTATGATCATATGCAAATATACCAACTGTAATCTGAAATATTACTGGATAAAAGTACATTATAAAATAATTTCATACACAATGTATTGCGATCAAAAATGTACGCCTAACAAAAATGTATAACTTGTTATGGCTGCTATGACTATGGCTATGATAATGGAAACACTCACTGGAGGTAGTCGTGAAACATGGATGGACTCACTGTCGCAACTCGGCTCACTGCCAGCTTCATAACCTTCTGCAATAAAAATACCACGATATCAATCAACTGAGTCTACAGCACACATTATTACAATTTACATGCTCACATGAATATCCCAGATTTACCATCACATTTCTACTTTAAATAACATTGTGGTAGAACAGTAACTGTAAAACATATGTAACAGTTAAACGTACAATACAGTGTGTAGAAATGTTGACCGCAACTTGCAGCACTAGAAAAGATGAATACGTAGCAGCAGACTGCTGACTGACTCTGTGAGCAAAATAATTGAAAGCAATTACTGTCTCATACAGTCTGTTGACTGACAATTATAAATGTTTACATTAGATTTTTGGGCAACTTTGGCAATCCTATGCATGTTGTTGAAGTAGTTGCTATAGAGTGAAGGGAGTTCGATCCCGGTAGTAATACGTAGCATCATTGCATTTTGGGTGACGTCACTGCTGAGCAGCCAATGAGTGGGTAGTGCGAATAACTCAAGAAATATAAAGGCTAGAACAAATATGGTGATGTGATATTTGAAAATTATATACTATTTTATTTAGGTTAGG
Organism: Medauroidea extradentata; assembly: GCA_003012365.1. Classification (NCBI taxonomy): domain Eukaryota; kingdom Metazoa; phylum Arthropoda; class Insecta; order Phasmatodea; family Phasmatidae; genus Medauroidea; species Medauroidea extradentata. The sequence continues at coordinate 23,086 of PNEQ01058590.1, read as the reverse complement.
GCAACAAAAAAAGAATAGAATAAGTTGCTGATATTTAAAAACCAAAGTTAGATTCATCAGTAATATAATTTTTTTTTATTTTGCAAAAAAATAATTTCAATCCTTTAAATATACAAATTAAATCTTACAGTTTATGACTAACTAGCTTAAATTTTTAATTAGTCACAAGAGCACAGTTAGCTTGGCTTTTCCAATTTCGTAACAAATGACCAGTTCAAAGACTGACGTTTTCTTAAATTCTATATTGCAGTTAATTGTCTTTACAAAACAATGCTAAAAAACATTCTTAAAAATATTGAAGTACTGTATCTAGTCTTTTATGTTTTATAGCACCTTCATTGTGTAGATTTTACTATGCAATATCTTTCTTAAAACATTTTTAAAATATTAGTTTCTCCTTCCTTTAATTAATTTTCCGACTTTGCAAACTGTTTTCTATACAACAAATTACTATAGACTAGCCCTTGAAAAAGTGATTAGGTAATATGAAACCAGCGCGAAGCGTCCATTTTCTTGTTTCAACCACCACAAACCACTGAACAAGACCAATATCTCTATCGGAATTGACATTCCGCCACCTACTTGGCAGGCGGATTTATTTTGATACTTAGGGTCCAGATTCCGGTAATAATTCCGCTATTGAATGTTCAAAAATAGCTTTTTCGATTCCAATACTGGAATTGCGTCATTAATCTAGTGAAATCATTTCAATAGTTTCAAAAATTGGGGCCCTGGATGGTACTGCTTTGGGCTTGGATGGAGATTTAAGTGGACTAATAAGCGGTTTCTTGAGTCGGCAAATTTACCTTACATTTTTAAATATTTACTCATCTATACCGTAGCCTTTTTACCAATACTAAAGGAAAAGTTAAAATTTCTGGAGTGCATGATAAACATGACGAAGGAAGACTTGTTAATCCAATCATGTGCGTTACTTGTTATAATGCTACCTGTTGACAAAGATACGTGTGTCCATTATGATGGTTTTATAAAATACTTTTTTTAACCCTTCAAATATTGGTGCGGTCATTATGCAACGGCGACCAATATGAGAGTAAAGATGGTACGTTTGAATCCCTATTTTGAAATAAGCACAAATCTTGCAGTACACTGTTTACACTAATATTTACAAAAATTCTTTGACACACAAATCGTACTTAACTCTGCAATACTGGTTCACTGATACATGCTACACTTCCGCGTGGCACGAATCAAACTGGCCACCTCTGTGGTCATATTTCTAATCAAAGAGTTATATCTTAGACATGCGTGAAGAGCAAGTTTGATAAAATCACCACAGTGCTCGCGTGAGCCACGAGCTGCGGAAGTCCCTACCGGGTGTATCTGGCACACTGACAGGAGGTTGGTTCACAAGTTGGGCAATGTAAGAGATATCACTAGGGGTGACTTAGATTAACAGGATACAAACAGGTTGCACCTCTGTGATATTGATAACTTGAAGCTGACTGTGATCTGTGGTCTATCAGTGCCTTGTTGACATTGATCAATAGTGTGTAAATAAGGGAATACGGTAGGTTTTTTTTGGAGTTACAGGTACACAGTTGGCGCCATTCTGACATCGACCAATCAGGAGGGTGAGTGACAACAATAACCCAGAGGTTAGGCCGAAATCTTTACAACTGAAGATCCTGGGCTGAAGGCCCTCCTTGTATACCCAATATTTCGTGGGTCGCAGCAGGGTGGGTGGCTTCCTGGGGGTAAGGAAATAACGGTATCTGCAGCAGCAGGCAGGCCAACTACATTGAGGGAAATAATGCTGTGTAACCTCCCCTATGTGAAATGGTCGTGTTCCTGACCTTTACTTGATTTTTCGAAGTTGAAAATAACAGTATTCATACAATGAGAATGTGGAACTATTTTCATGTATTTCTAAAAATTCTTTATAGCTTTTTCTGTCAGTTACAATTAATTTTCTTATTTAACTATTGTCCGTGGAATGGTTTTTTCAGCCGACAATATTTCTATATGTAACGTTTTCTTGCTTTGGATATAAGTAGACGATATTGGAGTGTGGCGGAGGGATCTGTAAAAGATCGTCGCGGGCCTGTCTGTGGTCTATTTGCTTGGAGGTTGTGAAGGTGGCAGGTTGTGCAGGCCGGGCGCTCCCGCGCGGTGGGACGATGTTTGCCGACCACGTGGAATGTAAAATGTGGAAATAAGTTTTTGTGGGCACATTATTTTTCAGTGAAAGAAAAGTAAGTTTGTTTTTCTTTTCGGAGTTACGGGAGACATTTGTTTTGAAGCCTAAAATACCCGGGAATGAGTGACTACAGCCTGAACCTCTGGAAGTTTCGCCAGCGATCTTGCTTGAGTGCGGGAATTGTAATGTACAATTCGTGTATGTAATTTTATTTTTTCGTCTGAACAAAATAATTACAATTTGCAACAAACTAATAACGTTGGTACCTTTATTTATTTGTGTAAAGACCCTGCTAAGAAGTAGGCCTAATGTAAAGGTAAACTTCGCACTTGTGTTTTTCTTGTGTCGAAAACTATATTTATGAAGCATAATAAACTGTAAGTGGGAACTTGAATTAAACAAGAATAAGTGACCCACCACACCTACAACTAAAATGTCAGCGCTCTTGGGTACAAATATCTACGCAGGCAACTTGTAATGTTTACATTTTCACAAAAATACAAATGGTAAGAAAGCATCAACAAATAATATCTAATACTGGTAAAAAAAATTACATTAAGAAAATTGTGGCATCAAGCACTGCAGAAAAAAGCCTACTTCGCAAGCTAAATTCAGGTAAGTACAAATTTCGGTTGAACATAAATAACAGTGTGACAACTACGACAACATGAATGCAATGCATAAAAGTGAAGGATAAAATTATATCAACTTGCTCTGCATTCGTTATTATTTTACCTTCTGAATAAACATTGAAACAGGGACGACTTTCCTAATACTAGTTTTTCAGAAAAGAAATTATTTTAAATACGAAAGAATGGAAAAAAAGTTTCCATATGTAAACTGAAAGAGTACCTATGTAAGAAATCTGTTACAGCAGCTTCCACCGAAACCTAAATAATACTGTATTTCAAATGGAAATTGTTTTACTAGATTTGACAGTACATTCCTCATTTTTAAATTTATACTCAAAATCACTATTACAATTTACTTAAGCAAAAAAACTACAGAACCAGATTACCTTATTCAAATAGAGATAAACAAGTATGAACTAATAAACATTAACATAAAGTAAAAAATTCTGGGTACCTTGAAGTTTGTATTAAAGAGATTTCACTGACATGTAAACCATTATTTAAAAAAGTAAAGACATTTCAGGGTGGCTAGCAAAACCTTTAAAAAAAATTCCCTGACTTTTCCAGGTCAGCGGCTCTTATTTCCCTGACCAACAAAATATCAATAAAATTAACCAGTTTGTATAATCGCGACAAAATTTTTTTTGGGTAAATATTAAGAATCGCTACTCATAGTGTACCAGCCAAACTACTGATTTTAGACATACAGGTAGTTTATTTATGAAAACTGTTTTTAGGGACGTTATAAGTAGTGCTACGTAAAAAAAACATTTTGTCAGGTTAGGTTGTTAGGTTGTTAGGTCTGGTAAAAAAAATTTTATGAAGGACCACTTCTGCGTAAAATTTTTTTCTTTAGGTTGCCTAATTTACGTTAAGGAACCAAACTTAATGTTTGTAACCTAATTTAACTTAAACCAACCCAACCTAACAAAAAAATTACGTAGGACTACTTATGTCTGTAGAAACATTTTTCATAATAAACTATGTCTAAAATCAATAGTTTGGCCAGTACACGATGAGTACTGATACTTAATATGTATTTATATTTTTTTGTGAAGCTGAATACATACAGTACTACTAATCAACATAACTTCACCTTGCAGAAATTATCTTCATTATTTACCAAGCAACCAAGTCCCAGGGATATTCAAATACAACAATTTTCACTTATGTCAATTCACTTTCAACTTTTAAAAAGCTGTTGTTGTGAAGTCATTGAGAGAAAAGCTCACGATACCAGAATTAAAAGCACTTAATAAGTTATCTAAAAACAGACATGTAATACCTGGTCACTACACCATCACTCTTTGAATCCCAAAAACATACTGTAATGTGCACCTGTTGTTTTCGAGAAACTTTGTTCAATGATTCGTCAAAACAAACTACTCTCTCTTCTAGCAATGAACTCATTTCATCCATGAAATACGACACAAGACCAAATGTGATGTAAAAACGTATCTTATCTCACTGTAACTAAAGTTTCGTTGCTGTGACACTAATCTGGAAACATTGTTGTTTCACATGGTACAGATTTGCAAAAAGCACCTAGGCCTACCTTTACAGTTTAAACTCCCAGCCTACTTAGGGTTTTCTGCCTTCAACGTGGCTCTTAACCGAACACCAGCCCATGTTACTTAAAAAAAATTAACATTGCACAAATTGCACCTTGCAGAGTTATCACCAGGATCTTCGCGATTCCTTTAATAGTAGTAGAATTGGTTAACCAATACAGTTTGTTTCTTCCCGTCATGACTGATTTCCCTAAATTAATTATGTTGTGGAAACAACACACGTTGTACATACATTTCCAGTTATTTTTAATGCACGTAATCATTTTCATAAACACACATGAGATCCCGTCACACTGTAACTTTTTAACACACCTTTGTCACTGCACAAGCCAAAAAGGTTCAGGCGTGATACGCCATTATGCAGTACGGTAGATAAAATACAATTTAAATACCTATAAATCCACGGACTTCAGACATGATGAGAAGATATTAATACTCGCACGAACCACAGAAAAAATATTCGCGCCACGCCAAGTACACAATAAACAAAAACAATCGACAACGATAACGAATGTATCAGCATGCCGCATGTTAAGAACAAAAGTGAACTGAGAATCCTATGTTGCCAAGTCCACACCTTCAATTTCTACTACGAACTCTTGGGGAAAAACACCACAACTGTTTAAAACCCACATTATTAACTAAAAATTCATTAAAATTTACAACATTTTGCAAACAGTATGCAAGAAACACCACAAGAGTCATTTTTACCACTGTGAAAACTTGAAATCACAACACACTGTCAGGGAAACTATTGGTCTGGCAACAATGGCAGGAAACACTAAAAAATCTGATACAAAATGCCAAAAAAATCTTATTTGAGACGAAAAACTTGTACCACACGTCAAATCCATTCTTCCACACAACTACAATATCGGTATGAAAAAATATTATGAAACTATAAAATTGGTATACGTACCAAGATAATGGTAAGTTGTGTTCGCGGAAATGTTAGTTTACCAAATTTTCAAATTCCAGTTTTTTTTAGAGAATTCCCCGACTTTTCCCTGTCTTCTCCAGACGTCTTAAATTCCCTAACTTTTCCCGGTTTTCCCGGTCGTTCGCCACCCTGCATTTAGAGTACGTTAAAGCAAAATCTTATAAGCGTAGAATGTATTTACAATAATTAACACAGCAGGTGTGAGATAAGCAAGTCATTATAAAGGTAGAAAGTTAAAGTAGGACTTAAAATTAACACTTACGTGACATTTTGTTTGCCATTTCTTGTATGCGAGAGAAATCTTGACCTAACAAATCACCTTCTTGAGCCTCATAATCTTCACAGGCATCTAGTGTCGACAGTTGTGATGGTAGAGGAAATCCAGCCACTGAAACAAAGAGGGAAAATATACAGTACAGCATGTCTAAGATGTGATCGTTCCTTCATGTTTACAATAGATAATTATCTCGGTATCAGTACAATTAATTCACATTAAGACTTAAAATCAAAATCACAAATTACACAAACTTTTGACAAGCAAGCAGCCAGTTAGTTACATAATACTTAGTATGTACTATAAATACTGCAATGTAACAAATATTATGCATGTTTATACAGTCCCGTAAAAATAGCGATTTGAAATTCATTTTATAACATTTCAAAAATGAAATTTAGTACAGTATTTTGTAGAATTTTCGTATTTTCAATCTTTTACAAAACAGCCTGAATTTTTGCATGCATACTCATGTCCAGTTGTGAAAAAATAACTAACATTGCAGTACTATGTACTGTACACAATATATCTCACTCAGGTTATCTAAGTTTGTAATATCCTGTATCTCATTGCATCTGTCCCAACACTACACATTTACTATCTGGCATTGCACGAGCCTGTAATGTCTACTTCACAAATGTAAATCTATCACAAAACTCCAAATACAGTGAAATTCTCTTAAGAAGGACCCACTTAAAAAAGTTTTCCCCCTTAATAAGTAGGAATACATTTTTTCCAGGTCTATGAATGAAATAACTGACACTTTCTAAAGTTTTCCCTGTTAAGAAGTTTTTAGTTTTTCAGTCCCTCCAGAAACTTATCAACATTATCTTGCTGTAAGTTGTTTTTTACAAATGTCCTTGAAAAATAACTACGTAACATGTGTCACCCAATACACTCAGCGATAATCTTATTTAATGTGAAGTAGAATAAATTTCATATTTATATATTAAAAAAACAGCTAAACTTATTTAAAATGTGTGATCTTTAAAGGACGGGGGAAAGCAGAATATCGTACATAAACAATAGGTTTCAGGGTAACTAGAGGTACATACAGGCAAGGTTCTTATTGAGAATGATGGTGCGAGAAGTTCGGGTGGCTCCACGCAGCAGCACAGTCTCCGGGATTGCCCGCAGATGGGCCTCGATGCTGGGGTAGCCCAAAACTGTGGGATCATACACGACTCCAAACAAGCGTAGATAGATAAAGTCAAAGGACAGTAGCTTGAGTGTGCCCTTGCATTCGTAGAGCAGGCGGTACACATTGCAGGCAAACTGCTGCAGGTGCGTCAGTTCCATCAACTGCTCCTCTCCCACTTCTACTATCTGCACACATTGTAAACAAGCACAGGTAGAATAAATTAAAGAACAAATGATGCAGCATTTTTACAATAAAATGTATGTGTAGCATTTTGATACCAGAAAGAGCCTTTTTACATTTTAAAATTAGTAACAAGTATTTTCCATATTTTTCTTTCTTATGTGCCATTTCATGTGAGAAACAACGACATTAATTTTCTTTAGGTTTTTACTTTTGCTTGCTGATGTAACTTTATCACCAGAGAACTTCTTTAAATGAGAGACGTGCGCTTTCCTCACGGGTTTCCCCCCTTTAACATTTCCCAGCAAGACTGTGTTGGGTCCCAAAATTTTAACTACACGAAAGGGACCTTCAAAATAGAGGAGTGGCTTGCTACCCCGTTCCCTTGACTTTGAGGGGAGTTTAAAGCTTTTACACATGACTATGTCATTCGACGAAAAAGGCGATGATACTCTGCCCGCATTAGCTTTCTTTTGATAAGAGGTTTTAACTTTCGTTAATCTGGCGGCGACCCTTTTCATCATGTCCTCCCTGGATTTCTCATTCATCTCATCAACCAACCACGGAATACCCCAAATGTTAAGCAAGGGATGCATCGCTTCCCTCCCATACATAATCTGACATGGGGATACTCCGGTGGCCGGATGCATGGCCGAGTTAAATCCCAAATTAATAATGCTCAGGTCTTCGACCCATTCTTCCTGATTCTCCCAATAAATGGACGCCAAAGAGATCTTCAAATTACGATTCACTCTTTCGGTGATATTGCCTTTGGGAAAATATGGGCTTGAAGTAATGTGTGTGATCGCCCAGCGGTAGCACATATCCTTAAAAACGTAGGATCCAAAATAGGAGGCATTATCTGAAGCTAACTGCACCGGAGGTCCAAAAACGCCGAAGACCCGTTCCTCCATCACTTTCACTATCCCGACCGCTTTCACATTCCGTATAGGGAAAAGAAGGGTGAAATTAGAGAACACATTAACTACCACTAATATATATACATTGCCCTTTATTGATCTGACCAACGGACCAAAAACATTCACGTGTAACATTTCCCAGGGGTATGACACCAGATCCACGGAGTACAACCCTATTTTGGTGCTATGGGCAAGTTTACATTTACTGCAATCCATACATTCTCGAACGTACCGTTTCACATCTTCTAGGGCATTGGGCCAATACTCCGATCATAAGTTCTTTGAATACCCATGAGAGTCCCAAAAGTGGAGGAATTAAAATAATCAAGAACCGCCAAACGGAACAACTCCGGAACAATTAGCCGTTTAAGTTTGGCCGTTTTACCAGAAAAAAATAATACCACCCTTTCAAGGACAAATGGTACGTTCTCACCCCTAAGCACGGCCTGTTTTATCTTCTCACGCTCGGAATCAGCGGTTTGCGCCTTTACCATATCTTGATAAACGCTACGCGTAGCCCAAAACAACCCCAACACGCCACCTGCATCACCCGTAATATCCTCATACTCGTCGGGATTGAACATTCTGGAGAAGCAATCCGCAACCACATTTTCTCTGCCTTTAATGTGATGCACAGTAAACCTATACTTTGTTAATTTGTAGCACCAACGTCCCAATAATGTTCCCGTTTATTATGTTTTCCCGCAAACAATGCTGAATTTTTACGGGCCCAATATTTTATCCATAAGAACAAGGGTAACAATTCCCGCAACTAATGTTTTCACTTTCCTGCGAATAATGTAAATAACATTGTCACACGTAACGTTAATTTTTCCATAAACACACATTTGTTTACACTATTAATTTTATTCCCGGGCCATAGATTACTTGTGTTGGGTGCTGTAGCACTTAAGCAACATATTTCATCGATGTTTGCCTATGTGCCAAGATCACGGTCGTAGAAGAACAGGTCTAGACACTCGCCAATATACCAATGTATTTTGCTTGGCTCCTTGTTGTTTGGCTGTAGTTCGTCAAGTTACCGAGAATGTTGTACTTTTTGACGCTGTAATCCGGGCGGTCTGACTCAAACACCGCCCACTTTTTTTCCATTGTTAACATTATAAAGTAAATAAAGATTTCTGGAGCCATGATTTAAAATTGTGTGTGAAGGAAGTATTTCATAAATTGATAAAAAATACGTTTTGATAAATAGTTTATCTCAGTGGGACGGAAGTGGACGGAAGTGGACGGAGTTTGAGCTCGACCGCACGGATTACAGCGCCAATAATGTAGAGCATTATAGGTAACTTGGTGAACTGCAGCCAAACAATAAGGGGGTCAAGTATCCAGGCATGTGTCCAGACCTGTTCTTCTATGGCCGTGGCCAAGATAAAACATTCCGAAATGTTGTTCCTGACGACTGTGTGCACAATCGATTGTTTGTCGTGTACCGAATATAGAATGTGCTACGTTTATCTTTCGGAGAGTCAACTAATGTTACTTCGCTTTGAGATGGTGCGCTCCATTCTTAATCATTTATCTGTGGAACATTTCCGGACATGTTTTGTTATTGCGTGATACGTGCAAGGTTACTGTTCATTTTCATTTTTTAATTGTACGTACATAAGATTGAATTTAAGTTGTAATTCTTGAAACTGTATTTTTTTGTTAAAATGAGCATCAACGGTAAAAAAGGCAGACATTTTCCTTGGCTGAAAAGCTAGACATTATTAAACAAGTGGACAGTAATCCCGGCAAAACACGTGCTACAATCGCTCGTGACTTAGAAATCCCAGTAAGTTCACTGAATTTGATTGTTTCCAAAATGATGTTGATGAGAAGTTATTTGAGTGGTTTCGGCAAGCGAGGTCACAAAATTAGCCGGTAAATGGAACAATTCTCCGAGAAAAGGCATCAGAAATAGCTTTGAGATTAGGGATAGATGATTTCACTACATCGAACGGGTGGATTGATAGGTTTAAAAAACGCACTGGCATTGTATACAGAGCTGTTAGTGGTGAGGCAGGCAGTGTCGACGAGTCAGTAAAAGATGACTGGCAAACAACAACACTGCCATTTCTTCTGCACAACTATACTGCAAACAATGTTTTCAACCTGAATGTGTGTGCTTTTTTTCTTTTCTAATTTACTGCCAGATAAAACTTTTTCTTTCAAAGGGGAAAAATGTATTGGTGGTAAATGGTCGAAGGAAAGGGTGAAAATTTTGTTGGGTGCCAACATGGATGGAAGTGAAAAATTACCTCCTTTGGTTATTGGTAAATCTGCCAAGCCTAGATGCTTCAAGAATACGAAGAGTCTGTCATATAGATATGAAAGCAACCTAATGCCTGGATGACCTGCAAAATTTTCGTACGGTATTTGAACTTCTTGGATGCGAAAATGGGTGTGCAGAACAGGAAAATCATCCTTTTTATGGATCATTGTTCTGCTCATCCAACAGGCACAAGTTCACTCAGGAATATTTGTGTCAAGTTCTTGCCACCCAACACCACTTCATGCCTGCAGCCAATGGATCAAGGCATCGCTAGGAATTTCAAACATCACTTCAGGGCACGCCTCTGCAAATGGCTTCTCCGTGACATAGAGGCTAAAAAACCTCTGGTGAAAATCAGTTTGCTGACAGCACAGCTCATGACTGCTGCATCCTGGGCATCCCTGCCACAGTCTGTCCTTGCAAACTGCTTCAGGAAAGCGAGCTTTAAACATTCTGTAGAGTCGGTGATAACTTCATCAGGGTTGGTCACAAGTGAAGAACCTGAAAAATTGCTTCTGGCTGATAAGTGGGTAGCCCTCCAAGAGAATATGGAGTTCACATCCACCTTAGAAGAATACGCTTCAGTTGATGATGCAGCAGTGCCGTGCCACTCATTGACTGTTGAGGAAATGTGCACACCCAGAGAATCATCGGAGCAGGAAAGTGAAGATGACGAGATGAACCGCCAGTGAAAGTGATTGGTGCACAAGCTCATGAATCGTTGGAAATATTAAAGAACTGTGGCACCACAGTCTGACATTCCTGAACATGTGATACAGTCACTTTTTCATTTGGACCATTTTTAATAAAAATTGAAAATGCAAAATTGAAACAACGTACCACTCAGGACTTTCTCAAAAAGTAAACTTAGGTTTTTATGAATTCATAACCATTCATTAATAAACTCAACTTTTTCTTGCAGCAAATAATCTCAAAAATTATATTCACTTTATTTTGCTTTCTTGTGTATCTTCCTACAGCAGCTTCCCTAAAAGAAAAACATTTCATAATTGTGTTTTGTGTGCAGACTTATTGTATATTTTGTTACTAGGCCAAAAGTTTAAGCTGCAAAATTTGTATTTTTAATTTTTTATGTAATTTTGTAACTAAGAAGGATATTGTTATGAAGGATTTCAGTGTTTTTGTTGTTTGTAAGTAACAGTGTTTTAAATTACGTGTATCACTATTTTTTTTATTCAGAGTTTATTGTGTCCTATTATAAAATATTTGCTATTTGTTATCATTGTAATGTGTAATTACATTCTATATTATACAAAATTAATATCATAAAGTAGTTATAAATATGAGTTACCTAACAAAATGCTGGTATTTACAATTTCCGAGTGTAGTGGCGTTCAATGTCCTGAATTTCCCTCGTAGTGTTTTCCTGCTTATAGTGCATTTTTCTCATGGTCCCTTGAAGAACATTATGACAGGGTTCTACTGTAATACCGCTAACTTCGGTACTGACACTAAACTTTGCAAAAATAAACTTTGCTCGGCATTCGTTGGAGCGCCCTGAACATATTTCGGAACGTCTGCCTAAATGGCATTAGCCACATGCCTAAACAAACCCACATACAAAATAACACGTGCCCATAAAAGCGTTGTATCATCGTCCTTCTGAAAACTGCAGCCCGCATCTGTCAAATACTTTAATAACTCGTCTTTACCCATTGCAAACACAAATGCCGTGGCCGCATTCCCCGCCATAATTCCCGTACCTCGGAAAGTGCACCTCTCTCTCAAAATACACACAAATAAAAACGTGACACGCCTGCTCAGGACTCGAACCCAAGCAGAGTTGCACAGTTGTAACCCTTCTGATCCTGACCCAATTTATATGTAAAGATAGATAGCTGTGATTCAACGTTTCATGCACTGCGATTTAATACCAAATACGTAACAAGGTACAAAGATTATGAACAAAAGAACACAAGGATATACTCAATAACATCATCTGTAAAGGACATATACCAAATACGTCTCAACGAGATCAATAAACAGCCAAATAAAGTCCTTCATTAAGCATTCATAGTCTCCATACAATCGCCCGATCACCTAATACATAAATACATATTCATGAAAGAAAGGAGAGCAGGACTACCCCAATAGCAACATTACGAGACACTGTGACGCGTCCTACGTGTGTTATGTTAGTTGTGTTGTCCCTGTTCGTTGGCGCTACAGATGTGACGCGGCTGTCTCTGCTGTGTTGATATGGTGATATGTCCTCCTGTTCCCGTTTACGTCGGCAAGAAGTGACCCGGTCTCGCTGTTTGGTGTTTACTATCTCGTAGGCAGAAAGTTGGAGGTTATGTTTATATATATAAATGTATATAAAAAAACTAAATGTTACTCGTATTGCAGTTTTATTGCACGAAAGCAGATCATCGAATACTCGACTTACATGGCATAATCACTACTACCATAACAAAAGCATTCCAAGGTTCAGTTCCACTAAATTACCATTACTTTGTCGAGGTTATGCTATTTCCATGTACATGCTGAAACCCGAATGCCTGCTCTTTAATACGGTAACGAGCGAAAGATAAAAAAAATACTTGGTTACATTGCTATCCCTTCTTTTACCAACACCAACGTACAATTCTAGGAGAAAATCAAAACGAACTGCATATAAAGATAGTCACTGACTATTGCCTAACCAGCGCGAGTACGCCATCTCTGCTTCTTCCGCCACCCCCACTTCTCCATAGCGCCCGCAACACGTCCAACCCGCTCTGCCGTCTCTGCACGACTGATAGACCAACTGCCCTACAACTCGCGACCGCCTCGGGCCAGCGCCCGGCACCAACTGATAAACCCTCGACGGACATGGTAACTAATAGCGCACCTCGGCGGAGTGATACAACAGACTCCAATTTTCCCAAAAACAGCAAAATTAAACTTAAAACATATCACAAAGGATTCCAAAATCTGACTATAGTTTTTACATTGAAATAAAATTATTTATCCACACAAATATAATAATTGGGGACAAAAGATGCGCAACAGTGGAACTACTTTCGCAGCGCACTACCCTAACCAACCCCCTGTGATGGCTGACCTACGTGCGTCAATAACCTACGTCATGGAGAGAATTCCATGAAGCAAGTGATCAATCACAACGTCGGCGCCAGAAATCCTACAGCCTGGAGAAGCTTGCAACACCTGAAGTTACTCACTTCACCAGGGAAAATTTAATACTAATATGCTAAAATTACCAAAACTCAAAAATTGGTCAAAATACAAGAAAAAGTTATATCAACAAAAAATAATTAAATTTTACTGTGGTCAATTTGAAATCAAACAAGCCAGGAAAATAATCAAATGACTCTACTTTAAAATTCCTTGACTATTTTAATACTTACATTTTGAAAAGATGAATTTAAACTAAATGTCCCCCGTTACTAGGTTATTGAATTCTGTTGCATCATACCGGACACCTGACAAACTCACCCTGAAAATGGCATATAGCCTGTTACGAAAGATTTACATTTAAATTTAAATAAAAAAAACAAAAATACTTTATAAAGATTTAACCAAGATGGGGAAGTGGCTGAACACTTCACAACACAGAAGTTATATACTGTAGTTCTTATAGTTCAATAACATAGGAGGCCTCCAAAAGAGCGAGGATGTTTAAATGCGCCGAAATTAACGAATGCGTCCAATACACTTCCATGGATGATATTGATCGCCATAATATTCCTTGATCCGCTACACATAAAGTACATACTCTTCTTACCTTCACTGTCGTCCAGAAAGTATACCCTTCACCTTCTTTCTATATCCATGACGACCAGTATTGATCGATCACAACGATCCATACAGACACGCCTCCCCCGAGACGGCAATGGTTTTCAGTCGCATGTAAAAGAGAATATCCAAAACGTCCTATTCATTAGTGCAGACCGAAGTTCGACTTTATCAAGCAAATACTTAGGCACATCTTCTCAAAGTACGCATCAGAGACTCGATTTGCCGCACCACATGTCATCAGTCCACCCGTCCAACACAGAATGTTCTTTTTCTTCCACACCATCGCTCCTCTCCCTATATCCCCACCATCCTCGCCCCACCAATCACACTCAAAATCAAAGGAGGGGAGGGAGGAGGGGGCGTCGAGACCCGGCAGTCAGATGGTACACAAAAAACTTGATCAGAGAACCTAGGAAGGCACAGTCTCTCCAGGGGTACAAGGTTACTTACAATTTGTACATTTTCTAAAAATTCCTTAAGACATTTCTTTACATCACCATCAATATTTGTTAAGTTTTTAAATCAGGACCCTACTGCAAAAAAATATTAATTGAGAAGTGTAGTTGTTAAATTCACAATTACCTTAACTACATTTGTCAGCTCCTTTTTAGCTTTCTCAAGGTCGTAGGCTTTCTTGTAGATTCGCCAGAAGACCCTGAGGAAATTAGATGTAGTCATGATAAAATTGGGTTGGCCCATCAGCACCCTCCTGGTCTGTAGAGCGAGCAGATGTAGATCAGACTGGTCGACCAACACCACCAGGCAGTCCGAGTTGCTGCCAGGGACAACCTGAACAAGGACAAACCATTGCTACACACACACATGCACTCACTCTCTCTCTCTCTCTCTCTTTCTGCTTGCAGGGCATCTGAACACTCTGGACTCATCACAAGGCTATGAGAAATGGGGAAGAGCAAAAGGATTGTTTAGTAATGTATGTAGAAAAGACAGAAGAACAAGTACTTACGTGTTGGTACTTGACAGATACACACAAAAATACAGAGGACGGCACATAATCGCGGAAGTGCATATCGCGACGTTTCGCTGCTTAGAGCAGCTTCCTCGGGCGAAGAGACATGGCATTCATAATGCATAGACAAAGACAGCAAGCCAACAAGACAGCTACCTTATTCTCACTACCATTTCGCAGGCATAGCCTCTGTTGGGCTATTTAGAGCAAAAGGCTCCCCAACTTAAAAAATAATTTTAAACGTTTTACCAACAAAATAAAAAACTTGCACGTTTACACTGTTCAATGCAGACATAAAAATCACATTTTTATATGGCCTTGCAACCTGAATACACGTACTCCAAACAGGACAACTTTAACAGACGTTATATACAAATTTTCTTTTGTACTTTTACTATAACTGCAGTACGTAACGTCCCCTAAAAATAATTTGAGTATCACACATAAAATAATACATATTTTAGGATTGACCTCACCATTTCGTTATTTCACCATAAATGCTTAGTCATGCAACACCTATGCCCTCATTAAAGTACAAGGTTACACGAGTCATCACACCTGGTCTTAAAGACATGAAGCAGAAGAAATAAAACAAGCACACAACACAGTGTCCGCTTTCAAGGGACCCAACCAGCTACAGTATTTCCACGATTACAAGCCACCGATATTCTTCTTGCCATATTCTTCCAAAAAAAAAAAACTTGTACTTAAGCCATGCTCTTTAGTTTCCACTCTTTTTGTGACAGTTATATTTTTAAACTTAAACAAGAGCAGATATCAAAAATCTGTCTGGCAGTTTTGTTTGAAATTGTTTTTGTCGTGATAGCGAATTTTTTCAAAGCAAGAAATTATACAGTTTCTACTAAAAATGCAATTAACCAGTACATATTTAGTTAATTACACAATCAGCAAAAAACCATAGTATTTCCTGCCTTGAAAAAATCTGCCAGCATGGAGAAGATAATTTTAAACAACAATTTCAGACAGATTTTTGATATTGTAAGTTGGTTGTGTCCGCAATCCACCCTGATTGCAATTTTTTTTTTGTATGTATTATACCTAAGCTATTTTCTTGTATGAAGTGTCAGTTTAAGGTAAATTGGAAAGCAATATGTTTCAGAGAAGTAGTGTACTAATCTGGTGGAATTGTATTAATTATGGCTTAGAGAAACTCATAAAATATGTTGAGAGGCTTTGAAAACCAGTACTATGGTAATGATAATTAATTAAAATAAATATTTACATATCTAAAGTGATCAGTGATACCCACTGGCATATATTTCAGCTCTGCCTAATAACAATTCTTTTTTATTTAAAGTAAAGTGTTTCGAGTTAAATTTATAAAAACCTGAAAATGTAAATTTTCAATTCATAGTTAGCTCAAAGTATGCATCTGTTTGTAACTTGAAAATTATTTAGGTAAAGTTTGTTGTTAATCATCATGTTAAGCCACTATGGCAGTGTTTAAAACTTCTATTGTTGTAATTTGATTAAGTTCAAATTGTGCAAAATTTTGTAAACTTAATTTTTTTCTAGGCATAAGGGGTGTCTATGAACGTAAAATTTAATTTCCTAAACTTTTTCTCTCCTGGTAATTTGCTTGTTTTTGGGTAGTTTTGATGATAAATGCATTTTTGTAAAATCTGGATAAACTAGAGGAAGTAAAATCGTTAGTGCTGAGACTGGCTGGTGCCAGGAGGTTCGGTTGAGCACAAAGGAATTTCTATTATTTCATCATGCTGTGCTGTGATTGGCTGTAGGTAGAGTTCAAAATGTTGTGATGCTCACAGTATGCATGAGCCACTTCTGGCA
The DNA here is from genome assembly GCA_003012365.1 of Medauroidea extradentata. Lineage (NCBI taxonomy): Eukaryota > Metazoa > Arthropoda > Insecta > Phasmatodea > Phasmatidae > Medauroidea > Medauroidea extradentata. The sequence goes on along the minus strand of PNEQ01058590.1, from coordinate 6,445 downwards.
CTACTTTGTGACCTAATTTGTGTAGCCTTTATAAATTATCTAAATTGTGAATACTTAATGAGACCAGTGTGATTAATGAGTAATTTAGACTATGTCAGTTCAGGCAGCCATATGAAACTGTTTAACTTATTGTTATTCTAAATTTTTAACTGAGTGATGTGGTTTGAAAAGCGCCCTGTTGTCGGCGGATGAATATGTTACTTGAATAACTGGCTGGATAAACGCGGCCCTTGGTGCGGCCTATTTGTTGGGAAGGCAGGGTGCGAGGCGGACGTAGCCGAGGGTGCAGGAGAATGATGGAGGACGCGAATTTCCTTGGCGGGAAATCATGAATGTTCACTAGCAAACGATCTAGCTATTTTCTCTGTTGAGTATCTTCTCCGGTTGTACGACCACATTGTTGCGGGACACTATATTTAGTGTTACCTTCAAAGGAACGCTGAGATTTCAACTATTTTTATTTGTAGACCAAGTTTCAGCGGGCCGCACCTCGGGACTGTTAGTTATCCGCCCGGAGAATTGTTATTTATACCGCAGGTGTAAGTAATTGTATCGGCGGTAATCTCATGTGACATTGCGTGTAACTCTGTGTAAAGCTAAAGATTAAATGAAACGGGAACTTGAGTTTGGAAGGTAAAAACTGTGTTATTATTGTATCAAACCTCTCCAAGTATGTACTGAGCTATCCGAGGCAGTAAATACACCCACTACAATATCTGATCTCATTTAGGCATAAAACATTAATACAGTAGAACCCAGTGGCGGTGCGTAAGGCCATGCTCTCGTGCTGTAGCACTGAGTAAACTTTTACAAAGTTATTGTGTACTAATTTTATTAAATTTCAGGTAATGTGACACAATTTATACTTCTAACCTTTCTTTATAATAGATCGACTGTTTTGCGCTAAGTTTTATAGGCGGACGGAATTTTCTCAAGTAATTTCGCTCGTGTAAGCCGCCCTTTACTATGGTGTAAACCTGGCTCGGTGCTCCCGCGGACTAGCGCACGGCTGTCACTCCTCTTTCCTACCCCCTGTCCTAGCCAGAGGCGAAGAGAGACGCGGGAACCTCGCCTTTATCAACACCTGCTCCGTGCAATGAGCAGAGTAGCCCTGCTATCTACTGCGCAAGCGCGCGACAGTTACATCAGCGTGTGGACAATGATGGCCGCTCGCGTCGCGCACGTGTTCGTACATTGCAGACTAGTAAACAAAGTGATTTTCGGTGTCACATGGACGTGTAGCTGACTTAGAATAACTTTTATGAATAGTACGTTACTATGTATTATTATTGTAAGTTGTGGGCGTCAGTGACGTGATACTGTGCATAAATAACGAACTGCCGTAGAATCTATGTTATTAGTCTTTGGCGCAATGGATACATTACCGACGCTTTATGATGGGGTAATTTGGTAAGTCGAATTTTACAATATTGATTAATTTTTGTGAAAATTCTGTGTTGCTTGACTGTGAGTGGAAAATTATTTGAGGTTTGTGTATGTGTTGATTTTCGAGTGGATAAGCACATGAAATGTCTAGTTTTCATAATTGAAGGAGTTATTAAGTTATAGTTTTCGGAATAGTTATTTAATCGTATCAAAATGATATGCCGATGCGGGTCTGAAGATATACGTAGGCCTACTTCGCGTGTGTTAAAAAATTGCGTCTGCATTTAGACAAGCCGAACTCTAATGTAGTTAGTCTTAAGACGTCTCACATGCGCTATTGTTGGCATTTTATCTATGAGTCGGTTCACATTAATCGTGAGGAAACACAGAGGGAACGCAGTAAGAACAAATGAACAGAAACTGAGATTGTATGATACTAATTTGCCGTTAGTGGTATTCATTGCTTGTGTATTTACCGAGTACCTATACATTGTAGATAACATCTTTAGGTTGAAAGTTTTTTACAACACACTTTATTGGCTACATTACTGCTCGCCATGAAACGCAAAGCATTTTCTCAATACATGTAAAGCAAAAGTCCTATACCTTTGAGTTAAACATATGATTATTAGCAGGGAAAGAAAGTATAGCGATTTAGCGGGGAAGGGGGTGAAGGAAATTATATTCAGAGCACTGAGCTCAAAACATTGACCGGCCGCCACTGGTAGAACCCCTTTTTTTACACCATCCAAGGGATCCTGCAAAAATGGTGTAAAAAGCAGGAAAGTGTAAAAAGTGGGAAATACAGAAAAAAAGGCTTTTAATATTACTAAGTAGTATCAATTTAACATTTATATAGATATTAAAAATGTAAAACAATTTTCACTAAAAATAAACTCCCAAACATGTAAAGCCACACCCAAGAATTATATTTTGTTTTAAAAAATTCTAAGTAAAAAAATACAGTAAGTGGTAAATATTGAATAAGCAATGACCAATGAACAAGGTTATGTGTGTGTTTAAAGCAGCTGAACCAACGATTTGAGTTTTCTGACTATGACTTGTCTGCTTCAGACGAAAAAACATCGTTAATTGGTATATTTGTACTTTTGCACCCACACATCATTCAGTAAAATAATTCCTCAGTTGGTCGTAATATGACAAGCAAACACATTTTCATTTTTCTGCAAACGGCTGGTACATCACTCTTCAATAATTTAACAATTTTTATGATGTTTTTCATCAACTGGAAATGCCAGTCTTTTAGCTCTGTCGATATTTTAGTGCATGCCGTTACAAAGTCCGCTTTGAATAAATTGGCAATAATTTTGCCACTTTGCATTAATAATAATCTAACGTCACATAAATTACAACCAGAACATTAACTTCACGTTACCAGAGTTAGTAAACAAAGCACCCATAGATGCGTGTATACCGATAAATACAATTGTGAGTGCTAGTGTGCGTGCCTCACTGTCACGTGAAATAGAGTAACTTTGTGCAAGTTGCGACCAGCCAGCTGTGCTATCACGTGAACGAGTATGTCTCAGTGCAACTTTGTACAAGTTGCGACCAGCCATTGGCGCGGTCACGTGAGCAAGTAACCACAGGTCAACAAAATGGCATTGAATGACCTAGTTCCAAAAAGTAAGGATGTACGCAAGCAGAAAATTTGATTACCTTGCAATTAACATCTAAGTATGCCATAATTTTTTACAAACATCTGTGCTTGTCGCTTTTGTTCAGAAAATAAACAAACTTAAAAAGTGTAAACAGCTGGAAAAATATTTAGTGTACATAGAAACAAATGGACATAGAAAAAAGCACCAACAGTAATTGGTGTAATTAGTGGGAAAACGTAAAACAACGGTAACGCAAAAACAGGGTTCTACTGTATACTGTATCTAAAAAAGTATAAACTAGAGAGCATGGCCTTAATCACCTGAAGAGCTCCAAAAGTAATTAATCTGCACTGCAAATTTTCCAGTTACACTCCAAATTCACGTTTCATAAATGTTTGGTACTAATTTAGGTCTACTCAATGATGTAACGTGCATAGAAATTGTTTGTAAGGAAACAGCTGTCTGGAATCGCAGAAATATTTCGGTTTGTCAAGTCAGATAAGATCAAAGCTTCAGGCAATCACAAAACAAGCACCAAGGGAGGGAATCACAAGGACTCAACCTCAATGAGCTAGGAATCAACTCTCGTAAATCATCATGCTTGACAACTGTCAGGTTGACCCACTGCGTACTGTTTAAACCATCACGCTCCTCCCTCCCCCCTCCTGTCCATAAAATCAAGGTTATGGCATTTCTTTCCTAGATCACATCAGGTTTCTTACGGCCACAGGGGCATGTAACCAAGGCTAAAGGCAATCCGATATGCTAGTAGAGTCATGCAACAGGCGGCACATTAAAATATGGAAAAATTAACCTAAGGGAATAAGTGTTATTTATCTTCTCTAGCCACGTGCCGATTACGCCTGTAACATATTTGGAACTTACGTAAATATTATTACTGCACCTAAGAAGTTCCTCCAGAGTAAGCAAACACAGCCTGAGAACGCTCCACGTAATTTTGAAATGTATTAATTAATAACCAAGGTGATTCAACAATATGTGCGGGCGAATCAATCAGCCCATGGTAGGATGTAAACAATAAACAGTGTTTTGTTTTCTTCTTTGACTGTAATATTTATTTTTGTGTCTAGAGAAATGAATTAAGACGTAATATTAACCTGAGGTACATCAGCACTCTAGTCTCACTTTCACTGTAGTTTATATAATTGCCGCAGATTTTCTGGTGAAAAACGTGATTGGTCGGTTGGTAGTCCTGCCGATAGCAGAGAGATTGCTCTCGGCGGAGCTGTCATCTTGCCACCCCCACAACGGGACTTTCTGCTCTTGCCCTGGTATAAAAGGGGCTGTGTGGGCCCAGTAGAAGAGAGAGGAGAGCTGGTGACTCCTGGACACAAGCCTCCCTGGGCATTGTACCCACCCCTTCCCTCGAGCTAACCATTGCAAATGTGACTTGCTCGAGCCCACCTCTGGCTGCTAACCCTTGCAAAGAGACTTGCACCAGATCCCCTACCCTCGACACTAACCCTTGCAAAAGAGACCTGTGTTGAGGAGATCCACCCTAGATTGTGCCCGGAAGGTTAGAGTAATAGTTCGCATCAGCTCCGCGTTTTCAGGAAGGCAGTGTGCACTCCCGTAAATCCGTGCCGTCGCGAGTGACGGCCACCGGAAGTTCTGTATCTGGTAATCTATTACCGGTTCTGGGAGTATTGCGCCCTAGTGTAGAGGCTGCATAGTGAGATTAGCGTGTATCAGATATGTATCTGCGAGCATCCCACGAGAAAAAGAGCGTCATTAAGAGAGTGAAAAATATTTGTGAATTCGTGTGCGAACTTGTAAATAATTGTTCTGGTAGTTGTAAATATCAGTGAAACTTGTGTCTGCAAGATCATTTAATACACGTGGTTTTACCAATATAACTCTTATTTCAACCTAATGTACGAACCCCGTCAGTACCTAGAAATAAGAATCAGTGATGAGGAGAGGATATTAATTGAAGTTAGGAAAGAACAGGCTGCTGAGGCAAGGCGATCATTAAATTCCCCTCCCCCGCGGGAGACCCAATTCAGTGCACCGCCGTATAAACTGCCAGGGCGTGCACCCTCAATGACTTGTGCCGTCAGTATCAAAAACCAATGCCACCACCACCAGTGAAAAGAAAAGAGGACGAGGAAAAAGAACAGCAACCGCAGTGCTCTGTTTAAAAACGCAGGCGCGATGCCGATAACCCACGACGCTTAATGCGGCCCATGACCCGGTGGGTCCCACCTCCGTTGAGCCCCATCAAGATGCTGCCCAAGCGTTCGCCCCTGCGCCCCCGCAGGATAGAACAGTTGAGGAACGAGGCCCGCTCTGAACCTAAACCCCATCCAGAACGCAAGCACCGTCTACTCTGAGAACTGTTCTGAGGGCCCACCAGGTGAGTGCACTACCAAGCTTGCCACTTCTTTTTTTCGCCGTTAATGAGAGTGACCACGCCTCGAAGATTCCTGAGCACCCACGTGGACTCTCCTCGGCCGCACTCGTTGAGGCACGTTGTCCAGACACCCCTGCCGTGTGTCACGTGCCTCCCCTTTTTTTCTTCACCTCTCGGGGAGGGCTTTGCACACGCGCAGGCACACCAAGAGGGCGTAGTGTGTCAAGGTAGAGTTGGGGGTGTACAGGCTTAATGTGTGTAGTATCTAATGATGTTCAAATTAAAAACTGCATAAAATCAATAGAAGATTTCACATTTTTTTACTGCAAAATTACAGCAAGAAATGTTTTTGTAGAGATTACAAAAATTGTATTATTAACATGCAAACAGATTATAAAAGTGTGTGCTGTCACCAGACCCACTGAGCCACCGTACAGTAAAACCTCTTTATAACGACCCATTTTATAACGACCACCTGTCTATAACAACCCGTTTTTGGGAAACTGTGATTTTTTAATTTTTTTTTATTTCAAATTTCAAGGAAATCGGCAAAAAATAGGTTTTTGTGCGCCGTGTTGCGTTTCTAGTGGTGAGAACTGTACTCCTCTCCACGCGGCAAGCGGTGACTCATCCTTCCTCTCTCCAGCCGTAATGGTACTTTTATCTTCCTTTCCCCTCATGTGAATACTCGGCGCGCTCGGCATTCTCCACCTTTGTTCACGTGCCAGTGTTCTCTCGCTTGCTGTTAGATACGCTACACGCTCTCTGTTTGCTCTATTATAACGACTTTATTGCACAACTTTTGGATATCTCTTTGTGTTTTACAATTTATGACGACTTATTACGCTTTGATTTTCACAATTTCAATTTGGTAATTTATTTGGTTTGAGTTTGTAAACAATTATTGACGACCCATGCAGTTATTTTGGCTTTCGATTTGGTCACGATTATTGAATACCAACGCAGTTTTTTTGGCTTTCAATTTGGTTACAATTATTAGGCATGAATCTGTAAACGATTTTTGAAGACCAGTACATTTTTTAAAACTTCATACGGGCTTTCG